>KK100092.1:14375-32436 GCA_000611695.1 Rhizomucor miehei CAU432 | reverse complement strand
TTTTTCCCTGTCAGCTTACACCAATCTGATGCTTTTTAGCCATGGTATGCTCCTTGTTTGAAATCGCCATGAGTTTCTTGCCACCAAAGACTTTGAAACGACTCTTCCCACCCATGATCAGTGGTGTCACCATCTTTTTGATTGGATGCTCAGTCATTAGCACTGCACTTAAAGACTGGGCAGGTGGATCAGGCAACTGCGCACCCATGCCAAGCACAGGTCTTTATTCCTTGTGTCCCAACACAGAGGCACCACACCCGTTACCATGGGGAAGTGCTGAATTCATTGGACTTGGCTTTTCGGTCTTTGTCACCATCGTACTCATCGAGAACTTTGGATCACCCTTTATGAAGAGTGCTCAGGTAAAAACTTATCATTAAGCATCGTCGTAATTTATATTTTGATTACTTATTCATCGTCAAACTTATCAGATTATCATTGGACTTATTGTCGGTATGATTATTGCTGGAGCCACCGGTTACGTTGATGGCAGCTCTATCAGCTCTGCTCCTGTCGGTACATTTATCTGGACACGAACATTTCCTATCACCATCTATGGTCCAGCAGTCATACCCTTCTTGATCGTATACCTTGACAATATGCTGGAAAGCATTGGTGATATCACAGCATCTTGCGATGTGTCCGGTGTTGAAGTGGATGGTCCTGTATTCTCCAGTCGCATTCAAGGTGGTCTCTTGGCGGATGGTGTTAACTCCTTGATTGCAGCTTGCATGACTCTCAGCCCTATGGTATTGGATAAGTTATTGTTTGCTGTGAACTTTTGATTTATTTTTTTTTCTCAAAGGTCACCTTTGCCCAAAACAATGGTATCATTGCCCTAACACGCTGTGCGAACCGCGTTGCAGGATACTTTTGCTGCTTGTACATTATATTGTTTGGTATCCTGGGCAAGGTCTCTGCCGTATTCTTGGCTATTCCAAGTCCGGTAAGGCTTTAAAAAAGAGATGTTTGGCGTGTTTTGCATGAGCCCTATTTATTTACGACCTATTGTCTACAGGTACTTGGAGGTATGAATGCATTCTTATTCGCTTCTGTAACAGTATCTGGTATTCGTATCCTTTCCTACTTGTCATGGACGCGTCGTGATCGTTTCATTGCAACCACAGCGCTGGCACTCGGTCTCGGTGTCACCCTTTGCCCTGGCTGGTTCTCGCACGTCTTCACCTACTCTGGCGATAACGAGAGCTTAAAGGGCTTTTTGAGTGCTGTGGAAACCATTGTTGATACTGGTTACTGCATTGGTTCCTTGTCTGCCATCTTTTTGAATCTTGTAGTACCGCGTGAATGGGGCCAAGAAACACTCAAGGAGATCGAGGAAAAGAAGAAAAAGGAAAGAGAAGAGATCCGAGAAGGGTTTGTACGCTCAAATACACTTGACGAGCAAATATTTGGCAGCAACAACAACAACGACGGACAAGTTCGCGAGGAGGCGTTGCCACGTATCAACAATTAAGAACGACGAGAGGAGAGAGCACATTGCACACTAGTAATAGAAATATGCATGCATACATACATTTACATTTTGTCCTTCTTTCATTTGTACTTTAAGACATCATCATTCTTCTTATTCCATTATTAATTAGATACTATATATATTCTATAATCGTGTTCCGGGTACAGCACAAAATATTAAAAGCAGAATTGCGGTGACAAATATAATGAATGCAAGGATGCTCAAGGACCGAGTTGCCAAGATACGTTTTACACCAGGTTGCTGGATCTTGTTGAATTTAAACGTGGTCGTCTCACTGACATTGAACACAAGTACCCAGAACGGATCGACGCCTGTCAAGCCAGTGATGGTGCAGAATACGCCAGCAAAAATGGGCAGCAACCCCCAGACTCTGTATTGCCAAGGCCGAATATTGAGGAAAATTAATGAGAATTCAATGGAAAATCCGACCAGGAGTGCACCGAGTCCGGATGCAATCCGTCCAAGTTGCTGGTGAAGTGTAAGGTTCATGAGAACCTTGTACCTCAGAAAATGAGGAAACGTGGCCTCGAGTAGCCGATAAACGTACATTTGTGCCTCGTCAAATACAGCAGGATCTGCTGGAGAAGAAGCACAAGTCCTCCGGTCGTCGAATTGTCGCACAATATCGTCTCGAATAGATTCTGGTAAAAATACGAGCTCCTTTTCTGCATGAGGAACAATGTAACGTAGATAAATGTGCTCTACAATCTCCGTCATTTCTGCTAGCGATGGTTTGCTGGCAACTGTAGATGCAATGGATGGTCTTGACAGTAGATAGTGGGCGATTAAGTGATGCGGTGAACTAAATGCTGGAGATGTAGGTGACTGTTGCTGCTGCTTATTATTATTATTATTATTATTATTATTGCTGTACTTAAGATATCGTTTGTGTAAGATACGTGCTTGCTGCACGTCAAGCCAAAAGTCGAGCAGAATGGAAAGATTGAGCCTGTCGCGGAGCACAATATAATAGTTGTACAAGCACACCGGAGGCCGACTTTGCCGTCGTAGCACCTCGTCCAACGTGGGTAACTGTTGATAATCCGACTTGCAGCTTTGTTGAAAACCTTTTTCCATCAAACGAGAGAAAGAAAGAAGAACAAGTTGAATAAAGGGGATCACGCACATTCTCCTCCTCCCCTTATAAAGCGCGAGAGGAGCGAGGAAACTGACATTTGTGGCAGCTGAAACTGTGCGACAGGAGGCAAAGAGTCCCTGAACGTCTCTCGTGATGTCATTGGTTGGCAGTTTCCCCCTTTTGTGTGCCTGTATCTGTGGATGTGGTGTTGCCCTGCACACTTTTTTTGCAGTGTCTCACTCTTTCCCATTCTCGCTTATTCTCTCTCACACCAACCCTAGAGGGCAAAAAGAAAGAAGAGGAAGAACACGTTTTTTCTCTCTCTCTCTTTCTCTTCATTACTTTCCTCGAGTTCATATGTGTAGAAGAAGGTCGAAGTCGAAGAAAGCGAGGCTATGAGCACAAACTATAATTCGATATCCCTTCCCTACCCGCAAGCGGACCCGCTTCAGAGGTATGGCTCAGGCCACGACTTGGACGTATTTGGAGTAGCCGTCTCCAGAAGCAGCATAACAAAGCAAATGGGTAACAAGGAGTACAATGACCAAGATTTACCAAACTTTTTGCTCACGCTTTCAACTCTGTTGCTAGGCTTCGTCCGTAAAACTTTTCTCATTACGATCGCACAGTTTATTGCCATCTCAAGCTTATCAGCGGTTCTAGTTCGCGTCGACCCCATTTTTCAGTGGCTACAGAGAAGGTACGTAACGAGTGAGAGGAAATATAATGACTAAAAAGTGTCAAAGTATTAAGAACGTTTCTTCTGCAGCAAATACGCCTGGTGGATGCCATTGGTACCAGCATTTCTCGTCGCGGTCCTCGTAGCTTGGCATTTATGGATGAGCTATTTCCAGCTATCACATTTCACTCGATCGTCACTGCTTGGATTGTTCTCACTCTTTATGACTGTCATCGTATCAGATATGAGTAAGTAAAAGCAGAAAGTGAGATAACTCTGTTATTTACCACTCATTCCGTATAGTATCTAAACTTTTCTACAATGACGGAATATTGGTGGTGATCATGGCCTTGTTTGGATTATTAGGAATTCTGCTATACACTTATCAGACTCAATTTGCGTTCTCTGGAGCAAAGCCTTTGCAAGTATTTTTAATAGCTGAAAGCCTGTGAGAACAGACAGTGCTAATATTTTTGATATATATATATATATATATATAGGTTGGTCAGTGCGGTCACGATATCCATGAGCTCACCGTGGTTGCGACGAGTATTCCTTTTGGATCCAATCGCCATTCTATGGCCAATGTTGCTCGCCTACATCGTCTGCTGCTATTTTATATTGGAGCTGTATTATATCATGGGCACTGTGACAGTGGACGACTACATTCTCGCCAACATTTCTTTTTACATTGACCTCTTATACCCGATGCGTTGTTTACACAATATCTGTGAATTGACAGATAACGTCGATGTCTTTCCTGATATCCTTCATCCCGGACCCAATTGATATGTATACCATCTTTATTTTATTTTGCGCTGTAGTTACCCAAACCATATCCATTGTAGATAGTAGAGCAACAAGCAAAAAAAGAAAAGAAAGAGAGAAGCTCCACGTTTTCTCTTCTTTCTTTAGACAAACCACATCTTTGTTCCTCTTTACCCTCTTCCTCTTCTTCTTTGAGATTTTTATATTAAAAATTTAGAGAAGTTCTTGACATACATACAATTGCAGTAGCTCTCCTTTTCTTTCATGGCCCTTGCGGATTCGACGTTTGCTGACTCGTCGTATCATTGATACCCAAGTATGTACCAGTGGTCGAGGTATGTGTGTAACGCAATGCAAAATTGAGCTAATTAATTCACGATGGTTAAGTAAAACCCAAGGTTTTTCTTACGCAACCGTTCATACTATTCTCAACCTACCGCAAGAGCACCCACAAACAAAACGCAGAGACCGATTGGACCATATATATCATCGTAACGCATCGTAGGCCGTGTACGGATTTGGTGAGCTCGATACCGGAATCTGCCGAACGCATACAAGGCAATTACAAGCGAGATACCAAAAAAGACAGCACCAGCAATCGTGCTTATATGGTCACCAAAGTTCAACAGAACAAGCGCGCCCATCAAAATGAGTGCTGACAATTGGAGCCAATGAATAAACGTGCGTTCATTTGCAAAGAAAACTTTGGGCTCCAGTTTGGGATAATTCTTGTCCTTTTTCTTTTTCTTCTTCTTTCCTTCTTCCTTCTCCCCTTCGTCTTCTTGGCCATTTGTCTCGTCTTCGCCTTCCACTGCAATAGCGACTGGATCAAAGCAGGTTCCTTTTCTTTCTAAGCTGCGGTTTTGCTTGTTTGCAACAGATTCCCTGCGACGTGTTAGGGTCTGCTGAATTGGCTCTGGCTGTGGCTGCTGCTGCTGCTGCTGCCCATTGACTTGTTGCTGAGGAGGAGGGCCTCTGAGAGGAACACGCGCCCGTTGCATGCTGAGTGTGCGCTGTGCTGATGCAACGGACGCTGTTCGCTTCGGTGGGCGCTGCTCCAGTTTGCTTTCGAGGTATCCTGAGCGCACCTTGCCATCAATGACCGGTTTCAAGCTCTTTGAACGGCACACCAATTCGTTTGAAATGTTGCCTTTGGGTTGCTTTGCGTTTCGAATATCCAGATTCAGTTCATTCAACCACCACGGCAACAAAGGAAGCTGTTGTGGCCAGAACGATGCTGTTCCATGCAAAAACTTTGAGAATCGAGGCACTTCATAGACTAGACCAGAATTCAACAACTGAGTCAGCCATTCAGGAGGCTCAGTGTTTTGCAGTTTCGTCTCCAGGATAGCATGTGGGAAGTGGTAGACTTGATCTTGAGGTATATCGTTGAATGGATAATCAATGCCGACATCAGGACGACGCCAGTGATCACTATCCGTCCGTTCAGGAATAAACGTCAAATCCGTATCCAGTGATACTCGTACGCTCTGGTCCCCAGGTATTTGGAACGCTGTACGGTTGTAAAATATACGTAATAGCGGTACTAGGCCCTTTTCTTGGATAGACCGTTGGATGCCTGACGCGATAAAATGTCGGGTTTTTATCGTTTCGCTGTCAACGTTGCCTTGAGCTTCCAGATCCTTTGCGTACTCGTCGGCAGTGTACCGAAGCGCCAGAAAATCATTTATTTTAGATTCTGGCAATGGAAACCTGTCCTTGACTGATCTTCCATCGAGCCAGGCTGCATGGTGTGTTTTCCGTTCCACAAAAATTGTCTGTGCGTTCATAGGACCGTACCATCGCAATCGGATCACTTCTGCACCCTCGTCGCGCTCCAGACGTCCATGATACAAACTAAACTTGGCATTGTCGAGATACACGCTGGATACCGCGCTGTCGGTTGGCTCAATGGGTTTACCGGGGTTGAAAACTAGATTTGGCAAATGGAAGAGTAGAATAGATTTGACCTCTGCAACATTGTCGGGATGGACCCAGTACTTTGCAGTTGCACGCTCGAATGCTGCTTGTCCTGCACTTGCGTCCGCTTGGCCGGCATTTGGTTTTCCGCGTTGCCTGCAGAGGTCTAGAAGCGTCGACAGACGAACAAGATCGACATCAAAGCGCTGCCTGTCTAGTGGTTTGCTGCGAGATATTTCAACAAATAATTGACGACGGTTGATGTTTGTCAGGCGATCGTGCTCGTCCACAATGGCTCCGAGGGCTTTAAAGTTGAGCACGGTAAAGCGAGAGAGCTCATCCAAATCGATCAAGATCCCAGTTAATGCTTCCTCCATAGAACTGTATACACGCTCGTTGGTAGTCGTCGTGAATTGAGAGCGATCATGAAGCAAGATACGTTCACTGTATGCAATGCGAGTCTCCAGCTCCCTCTGCATTCGTTGAATAAACAGATCGACCTTTTCGGCTTCGAGCCACAGTGTCGACTCGAATGCTTTTTCGTCTTCTTCGTTCCATGGTGGCTCTTGATTCAATCGATGATGCAATTCTCGTACAATGGTTTGCAATGCAACATACTCAAATCGCCATGGTTCGTAAATGTGTTTTTCGAATTCTTCGATAAATGGTGCTGTCATCGAAGAAGCTGGAAAATCGAGAGAAACCGCAAACAAACAATTTGTCTCCCCTCGGGAAAACTTGAGGGTAGCTGACTTGCTTTGAAAGTGAAACATACGGCACGGGCCAATGTTCCGAAACATATGTATAGCTCAGCAAACATAGCAACCGTAAACAAAGGTGTCAATATCTTCTTGATGACAAATATACAAGTGTAATGTGTAATTTAGGAATATTTAAAGTTTCTGGAATACCAGATATGTTGCATGGACTATAGGCAAATGCCCTTCTGGTATTGTGTTTTCCTCTGGAACTTGCTGGTTTCGAACCTTGGAATAGCCATCCGGAACGGCAATGACCATCTCCTTTAGCTTTAAAATATCGGAAGGTATGGCACGTTCAATGTCTTCCAACACCAACATGCCCAGTGGCCACAATTTGCCTTCTTCTGTCCGTATATCCTGGACTCCCAATATAAGATGACCCTGAGGCACCAACTTCTTTGCTGCTTCGTGAGCGATTTGAATCAAGGTCTCCCGGTACAATCCGATCTGGTGCGCAAGTAGCTGAGGCTGGTGATGAACTACCATGAGTTTTAGAGGTGCATCCGGTAGAGGGTCTCTGCTCATCATTGCTTCATAGTGTATCACGTCTGTAGAGTCTTCACCAAGCTCAGATATCAGACCCTATAAAAAGATATCCACTGTAAATATTGCTTTTTTTGACAGAAAGGAGTAAAACGTTGAAAAGACTTGCCAGTTTCAATAAAGTGCGCGTGTTTTCTTCAATGCGAGCAAGTCTTTGCTGTTCATACTCTGAAAGCTCAGGAGCATCGTCTTTCTCATTGGCATCGGTCGTATTATCGCTGTTCGTTGTCGTCGTCTCGGACTCTTCCGCTGTCTTTTCACTTAACGTCTCTTGAGTAGATGAAGCCGGCTAGCTCTTGATTGAGCAAAAAGAAGAAAGATGGTACTCATGATTCAAATATACGAATTTTACAATACCTCTTGTACTGTCATAAAATCCAATACTATATGCTCCCAGTTTGTTTCATCCTGTCCGAACCGCTCTACCATTCGAGATAGACACAAATCATGGAACTTTAGCTTTTCAGTAGGTCGAAAGACCCACACAGTTCCCATAACGACACTTTTGCGACTGACGGCTGCAGTGGGCACACCTCTCGCCACACGAGTCACTCGTATGTGGTCATTGCATGGGATATCTGTGTGCAAGGAAAATGATGCATTTGAGAACCCAACGCATATGCTCAAAATAAGATTTTGTAAAAGTACCTTCCGTCGATATCATGCGATTCACATTTTCCTTTGGTATCTTGCGAAATGTGGCAATGAACTCGTGTGTAAATACAAGGAAATCATATTGAACACAGAGATAGGTTCCAAGTCCAAACGCGGAGCAATATCGCTGCCGTTTGATGATCTACCAATTTTTTCAACTCCAATCATTAGCAAATCAACAGCTGGAAGTAATTGTTTTTTACTTTTAAATGGGATAACTTGCCAATTCTTCAAGTTCAAAACCTTCGTCAATGTATTGGCGCAAAAGGTTGAATCCGACGGGAACATAGAAGCAGTGCTCCCGGTTATCACCGATGCCCAGCGTAAGTCTTCTTCCCATTTGCAAAAGTCTACAAGCAGGTAGTGGAAATCAAATTTTGAGTTTACAAGCTTTATGTGTGTGAGAGAGAGAGATACACATGCTGTACTTACCTCCAGCTTTCTCGGACAACTTTGATGTATTCTTGCTTGAATTCATCTATTGTTGTAAATCTTGACAAGTCCCCCTCTAGGTGCGTCGAATATGCCACGCAGTCCTTGTAAGGTGGATGAGATAAAATGTGATGAAAGGATTCGTCTGCAAAGAGTGAGCCACTCAAATGTCTCGAGTCTGCCTGAGCTATAATAGGACGGTACTCGGCAGACGTCAGACCAGGTGGAATCTCAAAGCAGCAGTTTCTTTGCGACAGTGCAACAGCTGCCTATACATGAAGGTCGTTATTCGTGAAGTTTGTCATTTGATCGAAAAGCTTGATACTGTAACATACTGGATTGATATCCACACCACAGCATCTGAGATATGGATAGCGATTTGTACGTGAGTGAGTGGATATGCGTTTCCTTTCGTAATAGTCTACGTAGATACCTTCTCTGTAAAAGGAAGCACTCAATTGCGTCCGTGCCTGTTTTACTACCTTGTCAGTATTACATCTTTGTATTTTCAGTTTTCATCATACAGAACCTCTTCCTAAAAAGTTTGAAAGCACTCGTTCATCTTTTTGCGTGTACTTAAGGATAGCCCTAGAAAAATTTCTGGTTTTCAGCGAAGGATCAAAATAAAGATTTGCATCCCTTTTTACCTTCGAACAGTCTGCGGCAGCCATGTACCTTTTATTAACGAGTTAGCATATACTATATTTTTAAAAAGCCAAATACATTCTCCAGTTTCTTGGTCAGACTTACCGTGATAATCTGTGCCAGAGTGCGTAGCCCAGCGAGGTGCTCGTCCAGGTATATCAAAATACGTCGAATCAAATACGAGTGAAAAGAGTTGATTCGGCTGCGGTTCATAAGATGATAGTCGTATTGCCTGTCCACTATCCTTGCTGAATTTAGTTGCTGACAACGCCTCACGGGTGAGATAGGGTTTGTGAGTGTAATCCTCTATGGAAGTCACATAATGATCTTGTTGTTGGTCATCACCATACATGACCAGCGGCTCGTTGCTGCTTCCATCATTACTGTCAACAGAAAGCGCAACTTCAAAGCACTTTTGACACATGACAACGCCTCCGTCGTAGCCTTTTCGCCACTCTGTAGCGTCTTGAGTGCCGCAATAACAACATGCTGTCGTCAACGCGCCGTTCTCCAATCGACGTCTCTTGGGGAACAATGGCTTTTTTCTCTTTGCTTTTGTATTAAAGTTAGATATTTTGTGTGCAGCATTTACTCCACTTATTGTGAGTATATCTGACCTTGCGCTTGCTCCTTGGCTTGAGCAGCTTCCCTTGCCTTTTGCGCTTCGACTTCTTTAATAATTTCAAAAGCTAGTTCATATTTGTGTGACCTGATGTCAGTCTAATTCGATACTTTACAAAGAGTTCTATTATCGAACTTACATGTCTCTTCAAAGCTGTCAGCATCGTGTGCATGATCACTCGGAAATTTTTCAAAGCACTGGTGCAATGTGTCAGCAAACAAATGCATGATATCTGAAAATAGCATTGCTGTTACTACTTACCTCGGTGCACAAGTCAAAAGACGAAAAATAGCTTGAAGCACATGGTACACAAGAGAACCAAGACTCATCTTCCAGCTTCTTGCCACATCCATCGCATTTAAAGATATTGACATATGTATCTAGAGAATATCAAAGGATTAATGTACTTTGTTCTTTTTGTTATAAATACATCAAAAGAATCAAAGATTATACCTTTTTTGTTGTAGTAGGCTTCATGTGTGGAGCACCAGAAAATGACGCCATTTCGGAAATAGCTCACGGGCTTTTGGGAACATGGCAAATGGAAGCTCTTTGTGCATCTAGAATCAAAGCATCCTATAGTAGCACCTTTTTCCTTGCACGCATAGCATCGCATGCCTCGGCCTCGTCTCAAAGCCAGCGTCACATTGTACCATTTGCCTTCAGGGGTACAAAACACTTCGGGAGAGTAGCGAGCACACGAATCGTGAGCCCAGAATTGCCGTTTCCGCTCGACACCGTTCTTGTTGTAGTGGCAATGACAAACGGACCAATGAATTTGCCAAGCTCCTCGGACGTATCGTCATCGTCGTTGCAAAACGCGCATACTTTTCGTCGTTGCCAACGCTTCAAGTACTTGTAACCTTCATGAGGGTTTTCGATGCTTTGGCCTGAAAAGATTTGACTAGCTTCGATGGTCGCGTTCTCATCGTCCACCTCCTGTTGCTGATTTTTTTCCTTGCCCGGCTCCTGCTGCTCATCGTTGGTGGTGGTAGCAGCAGCTGTCGTATCCATCACATCTTCCTCCCACACAGTTACTAGCTCGCCCTTGATTGGCATGGGTCCAACCTGACTATCAATAACTGCTTGAACTGCAAAACTTGATCTTGGATGGTCGTGCCAAAATGGAAAGCTTTGATCGAAACATCTACGTAGATAAAGCATAATCGAAATTTAGGACGGCATACTCCTGATTTCTCTCTTGAAACACGAGATGATGGACTTACTGCAAGCATAGCTCGAAACTGCGATAATCGGTTCCTTCAGAAGGTGTCTCACAATAGGTGCAATAATATCTAAATTGCTTGATGACCACATTGCATTGGTTACAGTACACTTTCCACTTGTCGATCACTGTTACAAAATAGAATAGCTAGTCAGAAAAAAAAGAACTTAAGGCATCATCATCATTATTATGTTGCTCACCTTCTACATCTGCATCGTTTTCATTCTCGTTTTCCTTGTGATACTCTACTGGTTCTTCGTTCCATCCGGCACCTAGTTCGCGGCGTCTCAGACTACGCAAGGTTCTAGCACTAAGCGCTTCCTCTGTCGCAGTATCCAATGCAGTCTGTTGCTGCTCTTGTTCCTGTTGCTGCTGCAATGACTCTTCGTACCGCTGCTGATATCCAGGCTCTACGCACTCGACTTCGTGATCATTCTCTATGACTTGGAGACGCCGGCTGCCGACGGGAATGTACTCGTCAAACTTGTCGATCCAACCGCAATAATGAACATGGACTCGGTTGCGGTCCATGTGCACCAACCGTCCTTCGTACCATTTCTTATCCAAATGGAGAACTTGTACGTGCTGCATGTAATCGTATCCATACTCGTTGGCAATGAATCCATGTTTATCATTGTGCGTCAGGTCACTGCGTAGCGAAAATGGCAGCGGCTCTGCTGCCTTGACTCCAGCTGAAGAGGTTGGAGAAGGGCCAGAGGCAGGACGACGAGACATACTATTAGTACTTGACTGCTGTCCTCCTCCTCCATTGTTGTTCGATGTGCGCTGCTTCTTGCGACCTTGTTTCTTTCTCGACCGAGCTGCTGCCCTAGATCGTTTCTTTCCAGGGAGCTCGACTTTAGCTGATTCAGCTTCTTCTGTTTGCTTATCATCATCGCCCTTATTGGCAAGAGTTGCTTCTTGCTTCTTGGGAGGTCTACCTCGTCGTTTTTGGGGCGGAGGGTTATCGAGACTGACAACGTATCCGAGTTGCAAATAGTCTTCTGGACCAAGCACTCGTCGCTTCTTTTTCTTTTTCGCTTCGTCCTTTAATTCAGGATTATTTTCGGTTACTAGCAAACCGGCTGTTGTACTTGTAAACAGTGCTGCAGACGACGATGTCAGCTGTGCACTAGAACCTTCAGCGGCAGAGGTAGATGATGTTGTAACAGTCGCACCATGTTCTTCAGTAGAATTTGTATTGTTTTCTTCTTCTGGCGAGACGATGCGTATGCGCCGACTTCCAACCTTTAACCATTCGTCGTATATCTCGCCCCATCCATCATAGCGCACCTTGACTTCCCCGGGTCGCATAGCAATAAGACGCCCACGGTCCCAGAACTTTGTCTTTGCCGTTCTTGTATTCAAGATCTCAACTGGTTGGTTGTATGTGTATCCATACGGGTTCGGCGCAAATCCATACTCGTCTTTCAATTGACTCATAGCGCGACGTGTTGCAAAGGCTCCAGTTGTTTTGAAGGATTGGATACAAGTCTTCGACGTCTTTTCTGATGCGACTACAGCACTGCCGCTGCTGCTGCTCTTTGCTTTTTGCTTGCTAGATAGTACGGTTATCAACTGCTTCTTTGATGCTGATGATTGCCGATTAGCAGCAGCTGTCGCTGTCATGGTTTTAGGAGGTCTAGTAGGATCAGGGACATTTTTGCTGCCTTGTTGCTCTGCATCAATGGACGGTGGTACAAACTGTGTATTCTTGCTCAACGCCGCTTCTTCTTGATCCGTCAGTAACCGTAGCCGTCGGCTTCCCATAGGCAACCACTCGGACTGCCGCAGCGTAGGACACCACACACGTATCTGATCACGGCGCATTTCGCGCAAGTATCCCAAGACTTCCTCTTTTGCTTTTGCAAGATGCGAATTTTTAAATGTCACAGCGACAGCTCGATTGTGCCGGTATCCATAAGCGTTGATGCGGAAACCATGTTCGTCAGCTAGTTCGCGTGCCATGCGTCGTGTCAGATACACTTCATTATCATTGAAAATTTGTGTCGGATCCTTGTCGATCACTGCACTTAGATAGTCATCATCCTTGGCTGGTGTGCGTGCAGGAGTAAGTAGAGCTGGAATTTGTTGTAAAAGCCAGTTGATAAGTCAAATTGTGTGTAATAACATTGTAGTAATATAGGCTTCTTCTTTACCTGAGGTCTCTCTTTGCTCAGTCTTTCGAGGCTGTTCAATGTCATTTTCCTGACCTTCCTGAAGCAGCTTGATACGTCGACTACCCATGATGAACCACTCTTCTTGATCCAGCCAGTCGGTGTATCTGACTTTGACTTTGCCAGCATGCATCATTGTAAGTGTGCCCTGGTACCAAAGTCCATTGATGTTAAGGACCTGGACTTGAGCTCCAAAAGTGAAACCGTACGGGTTGGGGTCAAACTCGACAACTTGATCACTCGCTTCTTCTTCTTCCTCTTGACCGACATTCTCTTGCTTTACTTGTTGCTTCTTCCTGTTGACGGAACGACCTTTTTCGGTGGAGGAACAGCTGAGAGCTTTGTATTGCTTCGTCCCGCCTTGTTAATCCGTCGATGTATAGGACGACGCTTGCTGGACTTGCTACATGTGCTTGTAGATTTGCCCTTGTCGCTCAGGATGGATATCCTTGACAACCAAGAACTTGAATGATATCCCCAAATAGATTGGCAACGGTTGCACAGCTCAACTTGCTCAAATGGTCCATCAACGTCCTTGCGTTCATTGTCACATTCCGAGCAATGTTCCGGAGGGTCTTGGTGCCCATGGTCTAGTGCTGGTGCTCGCGACCAAGGTCCCATAACATCGTCATCCGATTGCAACGAGCTTAGAGAGCTCAAATCATCAAACAGTTCTCCTTCGTCCTCGTCGTCATCATCGCTTGTAGCTTCGACTTTTGGCGTTTCGATGGTTAAGGAGCTGATGGAAGTAACATGAGTATCACAAACTGATTTTGTTGTTTCAGCAGCTTCTGGGACTGAAGATGGCTCTTTTTCTGGTTGCTTGCTGATCGGACCGTGTTCATGAGCACTGATGTTCATCTCTTGCTGCCCTTGCTTATTTTGGCTTTCTGTATTACCCAAGCAAGAATCATCTTTTTTTATGGTTGTAACATCCTTGCCCAACTTTTGCTCTTCCGCAACAGTCGTCGCTCTCTTGTTGTCATGATCATCATCATCATCAGCTTCATCAGATCCAGAACCACCAAGCTTGATTGTAATTTTTCCCGGCGGGTTAAGAGGTTTCTGAACTCGGAAATATCCTGTCAGATCGGGCTGGGCTGCTGCAGGCTCGTTTTCTGCAGGGCGATCCTTGACAAGGAGCAACTTGCCCATAAACTTGCCAAACTTGGCACCCGAGGATTTGACGTTGCACAACGAACGGTCTTGTTGCTGCTGATGGACACTCGACGACGACGCGGAGGCCCTAGCCGTCTTTAGCGTCAACTGTTGAAAATTATTCTTTGTGTTTTCGTTTTTCGTTGTCTTCTCCACGGCAATGTTGTTCTTCTTGGCTTTCGCATCATCAACAATATCTGATGCCGGTTTGTCTGCTTTTCCCAGAATCATGTCAAACGGTAATATGTAAGTTATTTATTCAACTCTGACACAGTAAAACGTATAAAGCTGCATCGCTATGCACACAACTCACCTTTATCGACTTTGCGGGCAAGGTGGAAAGAGAAAAGTTTACGCTGCTGCTGCTGTTGCTGCTTTTGATTGAGACTCGGCTTCATGAAACACAAAGGTACGAAAAAGAAGAACTTGCGGGAAGAATCAGCCGTTGACAGTGCTTTTCTCGTGAGCGTTTCACAAAGGCTGAAAACCTTAAAAAGAGGATCGGAACGATACTCCATCGTTGTTCTTTCAAAGTTTTCATCTCGGTACGTCTTGTGAGAGCTGTAGTAAGTGATTAACTACACACTATATTGTGTATTAAAAGATATAGCATTTCCTGCAGGCTCCTGTCATGCAGCAGCTTGTTCTTTTGCAGATAAGATGGTCGAGGTCTTGTATAGTCATTATGTGGGTCATAAATACTCTTGTTCGAAAATCATCAGCTTTTATAACATATTGGCGCTCACTCAAAATTTTCATCGTACTATCTGCATCTTTTCTGTAGGTTTGCAGGCTGAAATGATGCTGGACATCAATTGAAGATTCGATCAAATTTGCCAATCCATAGTTTCCAAATTTGGCCCAGACTATAAAATTGTCGCCATGCCGGCGATTGGCCATCTCTTTTTTCCCTTCTATCCCCTGTCTAAAGTATGTCGTCAAACAAGTCAATGGATGATCCCTTCAAAGACGTTCGTGCTTATATTTTACCGGTCAAAATCGAACCTTACGCGCTAGAAGCAACCAAGAAATTACTCGAAAAACACGGTAGTGTATACTTTACACACAATGGAATTCATGCAAGGATTATGCATGATCCTTAACACACCTGCTTCCTCCAGGTGGAGAATACTGTAATGCACAAGATAATGCAACAATGATTGTAACGAACCTTAAATCTGCATCGAGAATTCAAAGACATTTGGAGAATCGCAAGGTACAACGAGCTACATGTGCTTGTTTGTTTTGGTGCTTTCAGAACCACGGGTCAGACTGTTTGCTGATACTTTCCCCCACCCCCCAAAGATTCCAGTCGTAAGTCTCGATTGGATCAAAGACAGGTAAAGATAATGTCGTCTAGAAATCATATGACGACCGGGTTAACTTTACTTCACTGTGATGCTCGTGTCTAGCGTCAAGCGACAAACAAAATTGTCCTTGGACGATAATTATGTCATTGTGAAGGAAATGAAGACCACCCAAACTGGAAAACCTGAGCACAGAAATCAACCAAACAGCTTGCTCACCAAGTCGTTTGCAGAAAAAGCGCCTGAGCCAATGCCTAGATTTCCTCAAGACGAAGAGTAAGTTTGCAATTTGACAGAGCTAACTTCTTTTAATTATGATTTACTGATCAAAATGATATATTCGCAAAATTTAGAGATGAAGCACAACAGGAAGAGGACGAAGATTTTGGTAAGTTAGCGGCTTATATCCTCTGAATTTCTAATGATGCATTGTAACTAAATGTTTTGAATTTTATAGACAATAAGCTAGCGCCTGGTTTTATAAATACGAAATACGAGTGCTTGCGACCAACACCCCTGAAATCTTATCACAATCAAAAGCTTGTGTACTTGCTCCAGCTGCTTGAAAGACAGAGAGAGTTGGACATGGAAGATAAGAACGCTCTTAGTTACCGGCATACAATTGCAGCATTCAAGGTTCGAAAATCAAAAGAAAGAAAAACTGGAAGGCAATTTTCTTACAAACTGGTAGGCATATCCACGTAGAATACGGTCAGCTGAGGAGGCTTCCAAAATTGTTGGTAGGTCGAGAGTGAGGAACATTGTTATCAAGCTCTGTTACTAAAACCGTAGCAGGTGTTGGCAAAAAGATGACCGAACTCGTACGGACATACCTGAGTACTGGAACGATACCAGAGGCCGAACGTCTTTTGACGGACGAGAAATTCAATACCATCAGTTTGTTCTGCAAAGTATTTGGTAGGTTACCAGGATGATACTCATTTTACATTTTACTTAACCTTCACTATTTCTAGGCGTTGGTGCCGCGACTGCCAGGATTTGGTGGGATAGCGGATATAGAACTCTGCAAGAGGTTTTGGAGAAGGCCAAATTAACAAACACTGTGAGACTATGCATTGAGCTGCTACCGGATCTTATTCAGCCGTAAGTTAAAGTTAAAGAAATTGCTTTTCTCTTCTGCACTCGTATATTTAATTAAGACTTTTTTCACTTGCTCTAGTATGTCTAGACAAGACGTTGAGGAGCTTGTAGATATTATTCGGCACGAGTTGATCAAAGTGGATGATCAGGCTTTTGTAACTCCAGTAGGAGGATACAGGTAGGTTTTCGAACAATGTCTATTCCGGTTATCTTTCATCTTAAAAGAAGACGATGTGCAACAGGCGAGGAAAAGAGGAGAATGGAGACCTGGATATTGTCATCAGCAGTCGAAACACAAAGCTGGAGACTGACCATTTACTACGGCAGCTCGTCGATCAATTGTCAAAATCAGGTACTTCTGTCTGGAGCTTTTGTTTATGCAAAAGTCTCCATACGCCATAAACTAACCAGGTCTGCAAAGGTTACGTCAAGCACAAGCTTTGGTTCTCTGATCCAGAGACCAAAAGACGAGGTCCAAACGATTTTCCAAAAGGTGGTACCAAGCAAGCAGGTTTTGATCGTCTAGACAAGGTTGGTGCAAGCAATGAAACTGTACTCACCTGTCGTAACAAAGTTCTAATAAATCTGATCAAGTGTTTTACGGCATTTTTGCAACCGTCCACGCACATTTTGCGCCAAGTGGACCTCATTGTAGCGTCGCTTGTGGAGTATCCAACTGCTGTGCTCGGTTGGACAGGTTCCCGGCAATTTGAAAGAGCACTGCGTGATTATGCGAAAAAGGTGCGTGTTTACCTGCCACTGGACTGAATTAATTTATTCCTTGATCGCTTACATGTATATTGTATAGGAGAAGGGCTTGACTGTCACGAGTTCAGGCATTTTTGATGACAATGCAGGAAAGAAGCAGCTGGAGGTGCATTCTGAAAGGCATGCCTTTGAAATAATTGGAATACCTTGGCTGGATCCGGAGCTACGCAATTGCTAGTCTGCTCCTCGACAGTGTTGAAGCTGTAAAGTAGCAGTAGTTTTGAATAGCTACACAGATTTTGTTTACTACACAGATACCACAATAATGGAAATATATGCTTTTTAAATCCTTTGATATTAGGAGCTTACATGATTCGATGTGTATCAAGCGATGTTTGTGAACAGGAATGAACAATGGGTCTTTTTAGTATGAGCTTTACTACGTGGCCAGCACCTAATTGAACAGCAAGGAGCTAAAGTACAGAACTGCTATTTCTTGACCGACATGCTCAATGTATAATATATTGAACCTCTTTTGCGTACAAAGGACATTTATACAATGCAAGAACATATGCCGAAGTAAATCATCAAATCTGAAGACCAGCAGAGGTTTGCAAGGAATATCATGCGGTGTGTTATAAGGCTGTCTGCAACGTTTCCAAGAAAAGGGCACTATGGCGCATTCTGACTATTTTAAGCGTCGCCAACGCCAACAGAGAAACAAACACTTCAAGACCATACCCTTTATACAGTTGTAAAAAGCCTGTGAAAAAAAGTTAAAGAAGTTA
>KK100092.1:0-14304 GCA_000611695.1 Rhizomucor miehei CAU432 | reverse complement strand
CAGAGACTACAGTCTAATGGCAGGTTTACTTAGAGACGGGAAGGACGAAGCTCAAAATTTTGGAGGGGAACTTAATGGAGTATGGAGGTGTGTCACGTTCCGCGGAAAAACGAAGGTAGTTTTATAAAGCAATGGGGGATGGTGGCCGGACCACAGATTCATGATACTTCAAAATGTTCGATCAAGCAGCTTGTTTTCGACAACGTCAATGACAACTTGACGGTCGACATAACGAAATGTGTAATCAACGCCAGTATTGTGCTCATGGTGACAACGCTGCTAATGAATGGGAGGGAAGGGTGTGGCTGGCGGTGGCGGTGGCTGATAGCAGCGGTAATACGGTTATGCTACCATGATGCTGCTGCCTGCCTGCCTGCCAAAATGAGAGGTATGTGTAAATATTGTTTTCCTTATGGTAACAACCTGCTCTCTTAGCTCAGTTTGGTAGAGCGTCAGTGTCCTAACTGAAGGTCCTGAAGGTCGGTGATTCGAATCCGCCAGAGAGCACAACCCCGACGATGGTTTGATGATGAGTTGCAGTGGAGACAATTACCCCCACAAAGCGGAGTTCCAGAACGAGGCATTGGGGGGGACCACCCTCGAAAGACCGAGGCACGGGAATTATCCAAAGCGCATAGATCTGCAAAGCAGAATTGAATACAGAGGCCTCTCCTGGAATGAGCACAGAGTCCGAAATTGACTATAAGTTTGTTGTTAAACCAAAGAAATAAAAAGTTGAAATCTTCAACTTGTATCTTTTCTCATTTTTGAACTTTCCTATTGACTTTTATGAGAAAATCAGGTAACAAAGAATGGTTACTTTGGTTGCAGGTACAAAACATGTACTGAAAGGTTAACGTTTGCATAGTTTTTCCGTATTCTCCCATAGCAGCAGTGTCTGGCTGCCTTGGACAGAGTGGTGACCATCGTCGTCACCTGGAGGAGCAGCCAAACTTTCATCGCTGCTGTAGCATAGCTGCAGACGTTCAATGTGGGACCTTCTCCACACAAGTCATCCCACGCACTGTTTGGTACACTGCTATCTCCTTGTCAATCCCGCTACTCTTTCCTGTAGAACCTACTAGGACTTTATAACTATCATCAACAGCGTCAAAGATGTAATCACTGAAGCGTAGAAAGAGATGAATACTCGCAAACTGAGAGGGAGCGCCAAGAGCGACGATACACAATCCATGCTTCGTGTATATAAAGCTGAAGCTTAGCCCTACGCAAATTCAAAGAGGTAACCTTTATGTAAAAAATGACTAGGACGGACCTTTTGCAAGGACTTTTGTGTCGTGAACGAAAAAATGCTAATCCTCAAGAGTTGCTGCAGCACTTTGAAGAATGTGGTCATGTCTTCGAACAGCAATGCGTCTTACGAATCAAGACTCCAATACAAGTCTCAACTTGGACTGGCTGCTGAAATTATCAGCAATACCGATATTTGTTATGTTTATCAATTAACCACCGAAAAAGGGAAGCATAACTTTCGGCTGCTTAGCAAAAGTAACAGCAATCTATTTTTATGACAACGGCAAAGACTGTACCTTTGCAAGGCATACACAAGTTGGCAAGTGGAATACAGCGTCGTTTTTCCCCTTTCATGAACCCGAATGTCTCTTTTAAAATACGTTCTCGTCACTAGGAAGCAGCAGATAAACAGCTTTTTTCATTTCTCTGCATTGACTAGAATTAGCAGCTAACTTAAAATGTGCTTCATTTAGCGTACATATTCGTCAATAGACAGGATACTTCTGCAACAACGAATGGAAATAATTTTCCCCAGATACCTGAATGTATAAAATTCCCAGATGGTTCTGCTCGTCGCCAACCGTCCGCTGTTCGCCTTTCTCCTTTCTTACCAATCTAGCCGTCGAGGTGAGAATCAGTTACGAACTTCTGTCGGTATACGTTGTATATGCTGAAATGTGCATTCAGTACCAATCGTCCGACGACTGATCACTTCCAAATCTGTAAGTTGACACAAAGAACTTCTTGCTTTTGCTGATCGCTGACGAATACTGCTTCTATCTCCTTGACGACATAATAAACCTTTCGAATACCTTGTTTATCTGGGTTCAGGTATATCAGTATTACCGAAACTCGTCAACTGTAGCTTTTTGTACCCTTGATCAACAACCATCATGTCGAATTCCGTCGTGGTGAGCATCGTACGGTAGAGTGTTACGTAGTAGTAAATCACTCAACACGTTAAAAAGTCCCATGTATACCGTTGTGTCATTGACGATGTAATCAATCAAGTACGCGGCGAATTCGAGGACATGGGCATTGATGAAGCTGTGCTCCAAGAGCTACAAAGAGTATGTTCCCTATGGTTGAGTTTGGTTTTGGGCAATGCATTAAAAAATGAGTTGCCTATTTTAGTCTTGGGAGGCCAAAGTAGCACGCTCTCGAGTCGCCAACTTTGGATTCAGCGAAGATGGATTTTATGACGAAGACAATGGTGAAGGCGTCACTATCCCGGCATCCACTGCAGAAGGGATGGGAGCGCATTTGTCATACCCAAACGTCAGTGTAGGTGGAAAAGAAGCTGCAGCTTTTTAGCATGTGCCCCTTTTGTTTTTTATACTGATGCGATTGGAACGAGGGCAGTATGCACAAACTGCAGCAGCCAACCTGGCGTCTCTAGCTGCAGGAGGAGGTGCTATGAGACCACCACATATGCCTGATCCTGGCATGAACGCTCCTCGACCGCCTCAACCTTCACAGCAAGATGTATATGGACTTGCGAATCGATCAATGAGCAACATGGGCTCAACAGCACCCTCTGCTGGAAAGCCGGTCTCGACATCGGCACCTAGCAATGGACAACTTCACATTATGCACCGTCAAAATACATCAATCCAATTACCTCGACCGAACATTGATAATAATGATACAAACGACTCGAAATTACACATTGGCAGACTAAACATTCCACAAAACGACGGCTCAGCCGATTCTGAACTCACCACACAGGTACGGGGATGGACATATTTGTCAACGGGCTATGTATATAACTCTGATGATTCCTTTTTCTTTCTGTAGCAAATCGATGCACGAATCGCGGATATTTGCAACGATGAATCACTGGCATCCCCCTGCATTTCCTTTACCGCTACATCCTCTACTGGTGAACAATTGTCCTTGGACTCTCTCCCGGATAACATCAAGCAATTGATACGTGATGCGAAAGCAAGAGCGATCAAGGCTGGCGCAATAAAACCAAACGTAAAAATCCCTCAGGTGGACGGAGAAGGCGACGACAATGGGGTATGTCTATACGGTGATCTGGATGTTAGCTACGTTGTTGCTGAAGGATAAATAGGAGGACGATATTAACTTCTGATCTTGACGATTCTGATGATGCTGACGATGATCCTGATGGAGGCGAAGAAATTGAGCACATTATCCTTTGCTTGTATGATAAGGTAATGATTGTTACGGGCTATTGATCTTATCAAATCAAAATACCATTGTCTGACTATTCCAATAGGTCAGCCGCACAAAGAACAAGTGGAAATGCGTCCTCAAGGACGGCATCATGTTGATCAATGGACGTGACTATCTATTCCATCGGTCAAATGGTGACTTTGAATGGTAGAAGAATCACCCTCTTGTATAGTCTTCCCCACTTTTGCGTAAAACTCTTGGAAAAAAAAGTAACCCTTTCGTAACTCGCTCCTTTATTGATTCCTCATATAAAAAAGCTATGATCACTTTTCTCACAACAATCATCACAATTATCTGATGCATTGCTTATGCAATCACTACGATGATTGATTGCTTTGTTTAGAAGTAAACGTTTTGCCTGGTAAACTGCGGGATTCCTGCAGTGGTTACGATAATAGACCCTTTTATGGTAACATTGTGTCACCACAGGGAAGAGTATTTCTAGCGACGAGTGTCAACGCTCGCGAACTCTCGCTCTCTACACTTTCTTTCACACACACGTACGACATGACCGTCATTGACTCTGACAACCGACACGCCAAGACAACTCGCGAAGGTTTGGAGCGTTTCAAGCCTTTGGCTGACTCTTTGGACGGCTGGCAGTTCTCTTCCGAAACGGAAGGCGTGAAGTTATACACAAGAGACGTTCCTGGAAACCCCTTGCCGATGGTTCGTGGCGATACAGTGCTCAAGCTGGCTGATCCCGATGAAGTCCCACCTATGGCCATGGCAACGGCATCGATTTTGCCGGGATGCCGAAAAGTTTGTGAGTAAAACAGCCAAAAGAGAGACGAGTTATTGATAGATTTCGACGTTGGTTTTTTGTTGTCCTTTTTTAGGGGATGCGCAGCTGGACGAGGCAGAAATTAGAGAAATCTTTACTCGTTACGAGAGTCTTTCTTGGATCAAGATGAAAGCGCCCTGGCCAGTAAGGTAACGTATGATGAAACATCATGCACGTCAGGAGTGAGATCAAGAGAAAAAAAATAGAAGGAATAATCTTTATCAATTTTGATCTCTTGTATTTAGTCCCCGTGACATTTGCGGGGCATCGATTAGAGATTGCGGTGACGATCTTGTCTACATGTTGATCATGTCTGTCGAGGACAAAAAGGTTCCTCCTGTATCCAGCTGCGTGCGTGCCAACTTGATTTGCTCTGGTTGGAAATTCCAGCGAGTCCCAGAAGGCATTGCAGTGACCTATGTCGTTCAAATTGACTTGGCTGGCAGCATCCCTACTTGGTTGCTAAGAAGTGTACAAACCTCCATCCCTCTCTGTGCTGGCAAACTTTCAGAATACATTAGCAACAATGGATTCCCTCCCCACACACGCCAACTGACAGCCGAGTTCCTGGGCGAAACGTTCGACCATGATTCACGAGCATACACTCTTTCTGTCAATGGTAGCAGTGGACGTCTTGAACTCTTGATATCCGGTAAAATGTATCCCGAAGGAGGATCCGTCAATGTGAAGGTTGATGGTCAATCCAGCGAGCCCCGCATCGAGAATGAAAAGTGCGGGAACAAGTTGATTATCATTGAAGACATCTCTGGTCCTGCTACCATCAAGGTCACTCCATAGATAATAAAAAAGATTGGAAACCATTTGCTTGTATCTATATATGCCTACATGTCTCATTAAAAGAAGAAGACTACGATCATAAATCATGTATGATTATATTGAGATAGCCGCCCGTTCGAGATAATGGCATTGGTTATTGGACTGTATTGCTTGTGCTTACGAGTTGCTACGAAGAGGCCTTATTTCCGAACCGGTTGTCAGTACTATAAGGGAAAGGACAAATTTTTGCAATGGCGGTCTCTAACTGCGGGATTGCGCCATCTTTGTTATGATTCTCCAGTATTTGCACTAGTTCTTCCGAGCAATTATGAATCTCCTCGCAGAGCCGCTTGACTCCAAAAAGCCTTTTGAGATATCGCCCCGGAATTTGCATTGATTGGAGTTTTGAGTTTATAGAACTTGTACACCCAAAGACGGGTCCTCACTCTGTATGCGGAATGGATTTGAACCTTACCTTTTTCTTGTACATCATCGTCCTGCGGGTCGTTTTTGCTTTTAAAAAAAAGTCCATTGCAGGCAAAGTCGCAAACGTGGTGTATGCTTTCCGATAGATGACTTAATGTCAATGCCATGTGCTGATAAGATAATTTTTATCAGATTATGCACTGCAATGGTGAAACTTTGTTCTCGCAAATTATTGTTCCAAGGTAATCGTTATACTTGTACTTGAGATCATACAGATTATCGGCAATTTGGTGGCCCAGAACAGATAATTTTTTGTAAGCATTCTCGTCAAGTTTCTTATTTGCTAGCTCTACTTAGTAGACAAATTCTCAAAGACACATGCTGTGTGTTTGACATACCTGGGTCGAGCACAAAGTCTGCTTTTCTGAATAGCGATACCACAACGTTGTATGTTGCACGTGAGAGATCCAGCCAACTTTGGAATCCATGCAACAAGCAGGGTAACAAAACCGAACGAGAGTTCAAAAAATGGTTGGTAGTCTACAGCACATTGTGCAAGGAGGCTACACATTTCGTTATGTCGACCGTCAAGTTGTCATTGACGTTGTCGAAAACAAGCTGCTTGATCGAACATTTTGAAGTATCATGAATCTGTGGTCCGGCCACCATCCCCCATTGCTTTATAAAACTACCTTCGTCGTTTGCCGAAAGATGGCTGGGCCTCTCATGTGCAACATGCAAAAAGGCTTATAAACGCGCTTATTTCAGATAAATGGCCAAACGTTCACTATTTTTGTGAGGCGGCATAATATTCAATCCATTTATCCGAACCATGCTCTGATAAGGAAGACTTGGCAGATATGAAACATAGCAACTGGATAAGGTTCTCAAGCATTAATCAATCAGTGAGAAAGGTTTGAATATTACTTGACAACCTGTTTTTTCTGCCTGACACTCCCAGCTTGCCCCCGATCTCCCGACGTAAAAGTCCAGTTTCCACCCCTTGTTGTTACAGTGTTCTTATGAAGTTCAAAAATAAAACCATAATATTAGCTCCAATGGGATTGAAAGCGGTGAAAAGGAGAGAGTATATAGCCAAGCTCAGGGATGACGCGAAATCCACAATCATAGTAGTGCATTTTCGTCTCCGTGCATTTTTATTTTTAACCTATTTGGCCTTCCGTGGTTTCTTTTTCTGTGTTGTGCCTTAAAAAAAATGCAGGCAACACCAGAGCCACAACAGCTTGAAGACAAGCAATCTATACCATTGCCAAGTGACAAGCAATTACCACAACAACCACCACCGGCTACCCCGTCGCACTATGAGTACGGCAACGGCAACACTTATTCTCCCTCGCCTCCTCCGCCTCCAAAGCACTTGGATATACCTTATGAAGCTTCTTACCCATCCATGAACGATTCGACGGCAACGCTGCCCAATGCCGGCAGACATACTAGTCCTCGGTCACCTACGCCTTCGCAGACACCCGGTGGCAGTACGCGTTCTAGCTCTGTCCTTGATGTCGGCACAGGCGACCAGCTTCTGGACCATTCTCATCTCAAACCCGGCAGCAAAGCCTCCTTGTTGTCCTACAACCAGACTATCAACATGTACCGAGAAAATGCAAAAAAGACAAACAGCCCAGATATCCAATGCGACTTTGCTATATTTATGGTAGAAGCAGCCAAACCACTTGCAGAAGATGACGAGTCTCGGTGGGAGTATCTGAACGAGGCGGAAAAGTTGCTCAAACAGCTTGCATCCCGTGGACACGCAGAATCGCAGTATTACCTCGGTAATTTGTATGCAGCCGGTTTGCTTAGTCGCAAGGGCAAGAACGAGTTCGATAAGGCATTCCCATTGTTTGTCCAGGCAACCAAACATCACCACGCAGATGCGGCGTACAGGTATTCTTTCAATGGGCTTAGCCCGCCAATTATTTGTTACACTAAAAGTTATGCTGCTGTGTGTTTCCAGAGCTGCAAAGTGCTACGAGGATGGACTCGGAACCCGAAAAGATGGATCCAAGGCAGTGCAGTTTTACAGGTATAGGATCTCTCTCTCTCTCTCTCTCTCAAGAGTGGGTGCTTGATGTAAATGTGGTCTCTCACTGTATATGTTTCGTCGTCATTGTGATATATCAGAAAAGCGGCTACTCTTAGCCATCCTGGAGCCATGTATCGATTGGGCATTGCCGAAGTGAATGGTGATTTGGGAATTGCAAAGAACCCGCGCGACGGTGTTAAGTGGCTTAAGCGGGCAGTTGAAGGTGCAACTCCAGAGTATCCGCATGCAATCCATGAGTTGGCACTCCTCCATGAGAAGGGTATCGAGAATGTTGTCTTTGTCGATGTCGACTATGCAGTGTCTTTGTACGCTCAGGCTGCCGAATTGGGTTACGCACCATCTGCATTTAGGTTAGGCGAGTGTTACGAATATGGTAAACTTAATTGCAAGCAAGATCCCGCATTGTCCATCCATTATTACACAATTGCTGCACAACAGGGGCATCGCGATGCATGCTTTGCCCTGACTGCATGGTACCTTGTCGGATCGCCCGGTATTTTGCCGCAATCAGACGAACAAGCATACATCTGGGCACGGAGAGTTGCCGAGAAGGAATCGCCCAAGGCAGAATATGCTGTCGGTTACTTTACAGAAGTCGGTATTGGAACCGTCAAGAACCCGCAGGAGGCTATGGAGTGGTACAGACGTGCAGCAGAACATGGTGATAAACGAGCTATCCAAAGACTCCAAGGAAAACCCGCAGATCAGAAGAATCCAAAGAAGAAGGGTAGCTCGGATGATTGCAGAATCATGTAAATTTTCTTCTTCTTTTTGAACCTCTTCAAGCGCTTTATTATTTTTTTTCTTCTCCCTCTCTCATAATGACCTTTCCTCTCTCTCTCTATCTCTTTCTATCACTCTCACATTCACGCACACTCACATATTTTGCAAACAACTTCTTTTTTTATACCACATTGAATTAATGATAAAACACCTACAAACTCCACATACTCAAGAATGCATTGCCAGGGACTCCGAAGATGCCGTACGCCCGCTCTGTGTCAGGAACGTGCACTTACTAGTTTTCACAAGTTTCTATCATAACAAGTCCAATTTACAGGACATTGAGACTTTGGGCGTTAATGTACACCTAAGTCTTTCTACATGGGTATTAGGGATGAGGTTGGAGGTGGGGATCAGGGCGGGGGTCCTTTTGAACGCATCCGGTCTTTGGTTACGTTGTAATGCATATTGAGAAAAGCGTTCTTGATGTTCATTGCCGCCATATGGTCTCTGTTTCACATCGTGCTGCATGTTTTGCAAATGAGAAAGCATGGATGCGAGCACCTTGCATATAATTCGACCCACTTCGTTCGTATCTGTACTGTAACCGTCTTGACGTTGCACTTTGGACAGACTTTGGACGTAAGGTATTCGTCAATGAATATCAGGATCGCTTTTGTTATGTAGAGATAAAGTCCATTGTTAAAAAGATCCTTGTGACCGTAGCCTGTATTGTCTCACGAAAATACCTTTAGAGTGCTTGACCGGAGTCGCTATCTTGCCCATCATGGTATGGGAGAATGCCGCAATAATAATGTTTCTTTCATCGTTCTTATCAGCTGGTGGCAAAGTCTCCATTTCTTCTTCGTTTTGGGCTTTTCCTTGAGTGTGACATTTGGAATACTTGCTGCTTCCCCTTGTTAGGCATTTGGTCATTCCCGAGAGCGAGATTCGATAAATTTCTCCAGTGACGCTGTCTTTGCTGATGGTATGGCATCGATTATCTTTTTTGCTTGTGTATCCTTTTTGGTGAATTTTTCTCGGGACTGGGAGGCCTTGTTAAATCCACACATATCATGATATTCCTTCGCGCTCACAGAACGAATGCGGTGAGGTCCATCCGTGGAACCGTCCACAGCAACGAAGATATCAGTCATCCCTGGGTCGACTCCCCAAATATCTGCTTCTGTTCGAATTCCTCGCTGGTATCTGCTGGCTGTAATGGTGATTTAGGAGCTGACCGCTTTGGTTTTTTGTAATATGAATTCCACGTCGTACCCATTCGTTCTAATCTTATCCCTAATATCATTCGTTGAAGAAATGTCAGTCCACGGTTCGCCTTGCAAGAAATATAATAGAACATAAGGCTTGTAGCGGAATCAAGAGCTTCTAAAGTATCATGATCCGATCTTTAACATGTCAATTTCTCCAGTGACGCTGTCTTTGCTGATGGTATGGCATCGATTATCTTTTTTGCTTGTGTATCCTTTTTGGTGAATTTTTCTCGGGACTGGGAGGCCTTGTTAAATCCACACATATCATGATATTCCTTCGCGCTCACAGAAACAAATTACGGGCGTAAAACGTTCTTTCCATAAGCGCAAAATATATACGGAGAAGAATGCAAACACTTTGTCTTTACGAAGCAAATTTGAAGGAAAAATTCTGTACTTCTTCTCTTTCTATAGACGCAAAAAAAGTATTATGCTACGATGAAGGGTAAAGAAAGGATTTACAAGATGATGGATAGTAAGGGAAAAAAGGAAGCGAATTCTCTATACACTTTTTTAGTTTGTAGCTTCTTCTAATTCGGTGAGATATCGTTCAGCATCCAAAGCAGCCATACAACCAGAGCCAGCGCTGGTAATGGCTTGGCGGTATCGCTTGTCTTGAACATCGCCGGCGGCAAGGAATGCGGTGAGGTTCATCCGTGGAACCGTCCACAGCAACGAAGATATCAGTCATCCCTGGGTCGACTCCTCAAATATCTGCTTCTGTTCGAATTCCTCGCTGGTATCTGCTGGCTGTAATGGTGATTTAGGAGCTGACCGCTTTGGTTTTTTGTAATATGAATTCCACGTCGTACCCATTCGTTCTAATCTTATCCCTAATATCATTCGTTGAAGAAATGTCAGTCCACGGTTCGCCTTGCAAGAAATATAATAGAACATAAGGCTTGTAGCGGAATCAAGAGCTTCTAAAGTATCATGATCCGATCTTTAACATGTCGAAGAGATTGAAATACGCTTTGCGCAGATCATCTGCCTTGTATTGTGAACCATTTTTTTGTATCCGATGTTGTGCATGATCTTTGCAAATGCTTGGTTTTCGAGGAGGATGAGTCTTTTTCGCATTGTACAGATAGGTAGTCTGTTGAATCGACGTGCCCCTTTTGGCTCCGTATACTTTGGTGGGTTGAAACATCCGTCTTTTAGGTCTTCCTTTGTTGTAGTGATCACGCTTCGTATGGCTTCAAGGCATTGATCAGGTAGACTTCTTGTGAGCAATTTTGATAATCTGAACTCTTGTTCCTTTCGAATAGCATCTAACACAGATTGCTTGATGCTGCTGAAGAGCTTCTTAGAGAGATTGACACTTGTGTTTCTGAGAATCTAAAGAGAATTTCTTTCTTTGCATTATTGGCCAAGCAAGTAAAACTCCTTAAGTATGCGTTCATCTAGACTGATAAGAAAAAGCAAATGCGTCTGTATCTTGTAGTGATCTCTCTTGCCCTCTCTCTTTACCGTTCATAAACCTTCATTTGAGAGAAGCCCTTACCTACTTGCTTTTCGCGTACATAATATGTATATCGCATCCCTTCCTCAATGGATATCTCAAAATATCAAGGAGATTTGGGGTGATAGTAAAGCGCGTCTCAAGATAAAAGACATATTGCCCTTCCATCAAATCCTTTACGATACTGCCAATAGTGGCAGGAGCATGAAGGTAAATACAGTAGTATCCGGCCAGACAATGTCATTCAACTTGGTATCTCTTGAGGCAGTGTCTGCATACAGCAGCGTCGCTAGCGCGGTGGACAGCAGGACTCTGCCGTTGTTTTTTCATTTTTTCTACGTCGCTACGTCGAGCAGTTTTTAACTAATAATGCTTCTGGGATATCGCGTGCTCTTTCTATTGCATTGAATAAGGACCATCACAGAAACCATACCAGCGAATAGTTTTACACAGGCAGCTTAGGAAAAATAAGCTGACCTTTCCATATTTGTGACTTACAAGACATTTCTTTTATAATAAGCCACATACTTTCATATCATTGCAACCTCAACTATTAAATTAGGAAGCTGCTAAAGACGGGATTTCTATTTACTTGAGCGGTTGCCAAAGTAAAAGTATTACCCTGACAAGAACGTATGACGTTCAATATCTATCCGGAAAAAAACATACATTTTCTTTGATGTGTCCCTGTGACAGCCCATTGGCTCGTCAAGAAGCTGACAAAACTGGGCGGTGGTCCTGGAAACTTCCCTTTTACCTTAGTAATCATCCAATCAGAATCGATCGTGGATCTTTGTCAGCCCTGTCGGTCATGAAATGACGGCCATTTAAATATTCGAGAAATACCATCATCGATCCGCCCTTGTCTTTTCTTTCATACTACCTTAACTCTATTCTTATCATCATGACACAACAACACAAGGTTGCTATCATCGGCTCTGGCCCAGCAGGTACATTCATATACATACACCTTGTTACTTTAAACTCAGTGCAACTCACAACTAATTGTGTTTAGGTCACACTGCCGCCATCTATCTTGCTCGCGCCAACATGGAACCCATTTTATTTGAAGGCATGATGGCCAACGGTTTTGCTCCCGGTGGTCAGCTCACTACCACGACCGATGTCGAAAACTTCCCCGGCTTCCCTGAAGGTGTTCTTGGTGGCGAGTTGATGGATAAGATGCGTGCACAGTCGGAGCGTTGCGGTGCAAAGATCGAAACTGAAACCATCACAAAGTTGGACTTGAGCTCTCGCCCATTCAAGATTTGGCGTGAAGGTTCCGAAGGAAACGAGGAACCCACCGACACCGCTCAAGCTATCGTTCTCGCTACCGGTGCATCGGCCCGAAGAATGAACCTCCCCGGTGAAGACAAATATTGGCAGAACGGTATCTCTGCATGTGCAGTCTGTGACGGTGCAGTACCCATCTTCCGAAATAAGCCTTTGGTAGTCATTGGTGGTGGCGACAGTGCCGCTGAGGAAGCCATTTACTTGACAAAGTGTAAGTATCAATATTATATCTATATGCGGTCCTGGATGGATAACTGATTGGGAATCTTTTATTTCTTCGCGTTATCAGATGGCTCTCATGTACACGTCCTTGTCCGACGCGATGTCCTTCGTGCCTCCAAGGTCATGGCCTCCCGTCTATTGAAGCACCTCAAGATCACTGTACACTTCAACACTGTTGCTACGGAAGCTGTTGGTGACGGCACCCTTTTGACAGCTGTAAAGACACGCAACACAAAGACTGGTGAAGAAGGAGAAATCACTGCTAGCGGTCTTTTCTATGCTATTGGTCACGACCCCGCAACTGCTCTCGTCAAGGGCCAAGTTGATCTCGATGAGGAGGGCTACATCAAGACCGTTCCTGGCTCATCTCTGACAAGCGTCGAAGGTGTGTTTGCCGCCGGCGATGTTCAAGACAAGCGATACCGCCAAGCCATTACCAGCGCTGGCTCTGGTTGTATGGCTGCTTTGGATGCTGAACGATATCTCACCGAATTAGAAGAAGCTACAAACTAAAAAAGTGTATAGAGAATTCGCTTCCTTTTTTCCCTTACTATCCATCATCTTGTAAATCCTTTCTTTACCCTTCATCGTAGCATAATACTTTTTTTGCGTCTATAGAAAGAGAAGAAGTACAGTGCATGTGCGTATCTTCAACGCGTTGTCTTTATCCTTTTTGTTGGGCTGTTCCTGTTGCAACGGTATCGACGCAGCAAGGTCGTCAAAGTTCTCGCCAACATACTTTCTCCATGCCAGATACTGTTTGCTATTTTTTCCAAGACTGTTTCTTGTTGTACGTTTTTGCGTTCTTTGTCCTTTGTTGATCGCTATCTGGTCCGCTACGAAACTTTGACGTATTCGTTAAAAAGTTACACCGTCAATCGAAAAGTTTGGTCGTTTGAAACAGAATCGAGCTAACGTTTGTAGGCTGTACAAAGTTCAAAGCGTTCGTCGCATGGTGAGGTGAATGCGAGGGGTAATATGTATATAACTGCAAAGATAGACTAGAGGATCACGAAGAGAATGTAATCTTGCAGCATGGAAGCCTGGTGTGTAAAATAAGTCTGTAAACGGTTAACCTGATCTGTCCTCCGAGGTCGCAAGCGAGTGGCGAGTGGGGTTGGATACAGTGCACGACATTACTCTTGAATGGGGTTCATTATCAATGAATCTGATTTACATTTGATGAGTTCCATAATTTTCATAGGGTTCAGATGGGTTTTGGAATTGAACAGCACTGAGCAGTGCTCCAATATTCCGATCGCCAAATTCATGCGAGTTTTTACTCTTGTTGCACCCCTTTGTCATCCAACACATCCTTCTCTATCAGCCGCATGAGACATCAGCAAAGGAAAACCCCTAGCTCTTCACTTGATCCCGGCAAATTGCCTCAACTACCACAGTTCAAGGAGGGGTCTGGCCCGTTACCACCCCCGAATAAGCCACGGCTCGATCAAGCCGTAGCATTACAGAATCTGAACGACGCTTTCGGATTCCGTTTAACATCCACGATCCAAACGATCAAGACGGTTGGGAACATCGATGAAACGAAAAAGAAGAATTGAAGCAGATTGAAGAATCTTTAAAGGAGAAGAAGAAGGAGCTCATGGTAGCAAAGAGCGTTCCAAGAGGAGTATGGGAGCTAGCGGACCAGATAGCGATCAACAAAGGACAAAGAACGCAAAAACGTACAACAAGAAACAGTCTTGGAAAAAATAGCAAACAGTATCTGGCATGGAGAAAGTATGTTGGCGAGAACTTTGACGACCTTGCTGCGTCGATACCGTTGCAACAGGAACAGCCCAACAAAAAGGATAAAGAC
>KK100090.1:3486-15301 GCA_000611695.1 Rhizomucor miehei CAU432 | reverse complement strand
GTTCGCAACCGTATAGGCTTATAGGATGATTTGATTATCCATTGATAATATATTTATCCATGACATTATTCTTTTATCCATTGTATGCGTATACGACACTGAGCATTCTTATGCACTTGCACAAGATATGGGAAAAGATATATGTCTCCTTTTGCGCTCTTTTGGCTCTTAAATCTGACTGTGCATACCGCTTAATTTGCTTTTGACCAATATATACTGAAAGTCAATGACGGCAATATAAACGAGCGAGCGAATAGTGAGCAGCGAATATTTACATACACGCACGTCACGATCGAGCCACGCAGCTGCAGATATGGATACTCTTGCAGAGAATATATATGAATGACAATGACAAAAGACAAAACATCCGAAGAATCTGTTTTCATCTTTTCTTTCTTTGCGTTCAAAGTCTGGGACCTCCTGTGCTGCACATTAATTAGATGGGCGTCGGGCCCATCAAGTAAAAAGTAATCAATTTCATCTTCCTTGGCCTCTAAACAGATAGTCCTACATGATCGAGTGGCGATATGCCTCGTCTGTTGCTCATGGTGATACTTGGTCTATTTGGATTCGTGAACATGGCGCTGAAAAAGGCTAGGTATTTGCAGCATAGTTTCTTTCTTTCTTTCTGGGGAAGCATTGAGGACCGATCCGTGTTTGACAGTCGCTGGTTTGTATTTTAATGATCATCTATTGACTCAAGTCTTCAAGTATTGACCATCTGTATTGTCCTTCTTCTTACCCTGAAAAGGAAGGCCAAAGGCATGGCAGGTAACTTATGGTACCCTTTTATTTCTCTTCTTATCTTCTAGTCATCCTTTTATGGATGGAAGTCGATTCTTGTTTCATTAAACTACTTTAACTTCTTAGAGCTTACCTCTATACAAGCATACGGCGCTAAAAAGTTGTCAGCACGATCGCCAAGAACGACAGTAATGTACGCACCCCTGCGAAAATATCCGTGGTCTGCCATTCATGTATAGACAGTACATCGATCTACGATCTAATTTGTTATAAAACGTACATGCTCTCTTTTGGTGTAGTTTTGACGCATATGCAGGAATGCACAGCTTAAACACTGTACAGACAGAAAAGTTACCTACAAGTTAACCTATCTCTATAGAATTTACCTACCCACAACAGACAAAAGTTTTCGACTCCACAGGAAAGTTGCAGAAGCGGCTGACAAGAAGCTCGTAAGGAGTGAAACGAAGCACTCAGTTAAGCTGATGATATCTCACTTTCCTTGCAGATATCCAAATCATTCAATGTGGGCTGGAGATCGGGTAATAGAAAGAAATAGGTTTCAAATAAAAGAAAAAAATGTTAGTTGTTAGGAGCTCCAGAACAAATAGTAATCCCTCATGGGCCACAGGGGATGAAAGAATGTTCTCAGATTCTGACGAGTCTATAAACGTGGAGCGATCTAATAAGCTGCCTGAAATTGCTTTGGCTATCGTTGCTTTTTCTGGCCTCTTCTTCCAAGGTCAGCGACCGCATGCTACCTGAGATATTACAACTCGTCTACAGTGAATTTTATATAAGTATACGATACCTGGTTCAATGAGAAAGCATTAAAAATACAGTTAGATTGCTCAGAGAATAGATGTTCGGGACTCGAGACAGCATCCTGTCCTGGAGGACATCCTTCTGTGTCCCCATAGGCAGGGCCCCCCTTTCAATCCACACGCTCTTTTTTTAAACACATACGCACTATTTATATATACAATTGGGTCGCCGGTCCCCTCTCTCTCGTTTCTTTTTCTTCACTCCTGTATCAAACAGTAACGTGCGGCGTGGCAGGACTCCTTGCTTTGTCAACCCTTTCACCCGTTACGTCGTATTTCTTACATTTAATATATCTCGACAAGTTTATTTCTTACACTGTACCTGCCAATCTCTCGACGATTTGCCAGCCGATCTCTGACCACCTAATCTCATGGCAAACTTTGACTCGGGAAGAGCACCGTTGCAAGAACGGCTGAACCAAAGCGTCCGTACTTTTGGAGTCAGGTGAGTTACTTGACAGCTACAACGTCCGCTAACTCTTGATATGAAAAAGTTAAAACAAATAACCGATTTTTGTTATAGCGATTGGCCAGAAAGTGATACGCTCGAAACGGAACTGAGGTCAAAAGTGCAGCACTTGATGGCACAAGATGTCAGAGTAGAACATCAGCTTGATGTTGCCAAAAGCCAATCTTCGTCAATGCGTCGGCCGCGTGCCGGTACAATGCCAGCACAAACAACCATCTACCCCTATATACCCAACGATGGTGAAAATGAAACTGAAAGGCTTAATGCTGCTGCTGCTGCCACGTCGCAACGCAGCTCTTCAAGTTCATCTGCTTTGCCACTTCCCTTTCCTCCCGCCTTGGGCAACTCTGCGTTTGACGTTTGGGGGCCCGAACCTGGTGTGCAAAGCCCGACTACCCCAAGTACCGATCAGTTGTTGAAAGAAGATAAAGCAAACACTATAGCGAGCACGTTGGCGTCGCTGGGCTTGGATGATGACCGCGATCGCCCACCTGTTTTGCATTCCAGGCACTCGTATACGTCTCTAAACACGCTAAATCGCTGCTCTGACTGGTCACGACCTCATCGGCCGGAAGCTTCCGAGCAAACTTGGCGGCGTGTCACACCAGATACGATGCCATTTTTACCAATGCAACGTTCGACAGCTGCCTCCACCACCACTGACGGCTCTGCGTTTATGACGAATGACGGCTTTTTACCAGTGCCCAACCTGGCAACGAGCAAATTACAGTTACCGACAGTGGGCCGACCGAGGGCTATTAGCATGACAGTAGCGGATAACTGGCATGCGTCGTCACTGGCGTCCCAGTCAAGCGCCGCAGTTCAAGCTCATGGTTGCTTGCCCAATCCGTATTACTCTATATGGAACCCGAGCACGTCCATGCGGAGACAGCACTTTCAACAAGACCAATCGCGACCGTCTCTGAGGACCTCAAATAGCAGCGCGGATCTCCTTGAGATGATAGCACGTCAAAAAAGAACGGCAACATCACCATCTCCTCTGCCAGTATATGCGACTTTGCCGGCAGAACGAGTAAGTAGCTCCGAGTGACATAAATATGTCATTTGCTTTTGTGTTAATTTCCTTTTAGGACGTTTCACCGTTCAACATCAGTGGCAGCTCGCTGGAAATACCATCGTACAACGGTCTGGAATCTGAGCCGCTGGTGGGGTCTTCCAGTAAAGGTTCCCCGGCGTCTATTCCAGCCCACGTGCCGACACGTTCTCTATGGCTTGGCAACATTGACCCCTCACTCAGCAACGCCGACTTGAACGAGATTTTTCGACGATATGGTCCTATTGAAAATGTCAGAGTGCTGCCGGATCGTGAATGTGCCTTTGTCAATTTTATGAACTTGGAAGATGCGTTGAGGGCAAAAGATGCTCTGATACATCAGCTTGGGTGCAAGCTCGGTAACACACTGGTGAAGGTCGGATTTGGTAAACCTGATTCTGTACCGCATCAGACACTGGGAGATTTTGGAAACACCCAAGAACCTACGAGAGCCCTCTGTAAGTATGGGTTAGAAAACTGGGCATTACTTGATCGTAATCGAATCGCTAAAAATATTTTTGTATGAAGGGATTGGTAACATACCTTCTACCACCACAACAGCTAGTCTGTATACTATATTCTCGCCATACGGTCCCATTGAATCTGTCCGCGTCTTGACTCACAAAAATTGTGGATTTGTCAACTTTGAAACGTTGGAAGATGCTCAGCGTGCTCGAAAAGCATTACACGGCAAAGATGTCATGGGCGCAGGGACAGGACCTTTACGGATTGGGTTTGCCAAGGTCCCATCAAAGACAGGAAATATGACAACCGCGGATACCCACGATGATATGGATTTGGATCTGACAAAGGGCTGGACTCCATCTTCTCAAAAGGAAGATTATCAGACCCAGATGCTAATGTACATGATGGCCGAAATGATGGGCGATGCGTCTGCCAACATTTTCACCGCAGTGGCAACCGAAAGGAAGCAGATAATGGAAGAGCTTGGAGAAGATGATTCAGATGGTCCTTTATTTGATCGTAAGTATTGTTTCGTACAAGTTTTGCAGACAAACTTTGATACTGATCTAAATGTTATTAGAAATGCATATACCCTTGACTTACTATTCCCAGATACCGGCTGCGCCGGAACTTGGTCAGACACGAAAAGTGGATATCTCGCGATTACGTGATATACGGAAACGATTGGATACTGGAGGATACGTAGCGACTGCTGAGCTAGAGGCTGTTGCAATAGATTGTTTGGATGAGATTGTGGAGCTTTGCAGTGGTGAGTAAGGGCGGCCGGAAAATCATGCTGCGTCAGCAACCCAAGTAGTGTATCTAATTCACATTGATGATCTGCAGACTACATTGGCAACACGGTTATCCAGAGATTGTTTGAGCGGTGCTCAGAAGCAACGAAGACAAAGATGACCCAAGCCGTCGCTCCACACCTAGCATCCATTGGCATTCACAAGAATGGTACCTGGGCAGCACAAAAGATCATTGAAACCGCAAAATTGCCGGCAAATGTAAAAGACTTTTGAGCAACAATGCAGTATGAAGGATGGCATCATTTACTAAAGTATCCCCCATCACTTCCTGTAGATTGACCTTTTGTGCTCCAGTATCAAGCTATACGTACCAGCATTGTTACTCGATCAATTCGGCAACTATGTTGTTCAGTGCTGCTTGGGACTTGGACCTGAGCGCAATCAGTTCATTTTTGACGCTATCGTGGATAACTGCTGGGAGATTGCCAAAGGCCGTTTTGGTGCTCGTGCTGTTCGCGCTACACTGGAAAGTCCTCATGTGACCAAAAGACAGCAGGTAATACTTGTGTGGAGTGATCACTCGTGTCTGTTAAGGACTTCAGCTAATTGTCCTTGATAGAAATACGTGGCAGCTACCATTGTACAACATGCCTTGATGCTGGCCACAAATACAAATGGTGCTCTTTTGCTTATTTGGTTACTAGACACGTCTGGAATTCCAGGAAGATACCGCGTTCTAGCATTGAGACTATGTCCACACCTGGCCAAACTATGCACACACAAATTAGCATCCTTGACGGTGCTCAAGATTGTCAACCAACGACAAGAACCTGACGCTCGAAAACTGATTATTGACACTCTTGTCTTTTCACACTCGGATGAGATTATCAATGAAGTTTTGATGGACCAAGTGCACGGTGTCAATCTCATACAAAAGATCTTATCCAGCTCCTACGTCGAATTAAGCGAAAGACAACGTATCGCTGAACGTATTAAGCAGTTGCTTCACAAGCTACGTCTACAGCACGTGCAAGGCTACAAGCGATTGCTCGAAGAAATTAATATGGTTATGGGCGACTCGAATCCAGGCGAAAGTCTCGGCGCGCTTCCAGGCATTGTACCTCCATCCTTTGCGATGAATCCTGACTTTGCAGCAGCACTCCAGGCGAAATACTTTGCAGCAGCAGCGGCAGCAGCAGCAGCAGGCTCCAAGCCGACAGCGCAGAGTACGCTTCAGTCCTCCAGTTTGCCTGCATACTTTAACCTGCCTACTACCAACAGCAGTTCCTCGCCTAGTACACCAGATGCACAGCCCAAGTCCAACGAATAATGACCTTTTTCCATTATATGTACCTTTTTCTTCTTTTGTTTCTTTCTTCCTTTCTTTTTAAGCATTTCCCCTTCCTTCTTTTTGCTCCCAATTCTCTTTTTAGTCTTTTCTTTTTCCTTTTCTCTCTCAGTTTGGTGGTGCATGGATTTACGGCGGCTGACCACTTTTTGTCACAAATACCATCCACAGACACACACACACACACACACACACACACCACACACACACACACACACACACACACACACACACACACACACACACACACACACACACACACACACACACACACACACTACAAGATATTCTTGTCAGTACCCTTATTTCTAATGTTTCTGAGTGAGGTATTCAAGAATAGCGTAGAAAAGGGACAAGTAAGTCTTGTGAGATTGTGTGTATCTTTATAGAAACACTTGTGTTGTTGTTGTTTATGTTCTACTGCTAATGTCTAGCTATTCTTTTATATCTTTTCACATATTCAACTGGATGAATTATCAAGTGCAATTGACACACACACACACACACACACACACACACACACACACACACACACACACGTCTTGTGTAGTAGTACAGCATGGAAATATATATGTATAAAAAAACTTACAGTGTCCACCTTCCTTACTTCAATAAATTGTGAGTCGATAGCAATGATGTAAGGGTGTTGGTAAACAACGTGGTCCGGATTGCCCTCCCATGCACACAGCAAAGGTGATCTGTATAAAAAATCATAAGGTCAGTTAGCAAAAAAGGATATGCCCAAATTTTAGGCGGTCTTGCAACTTTATCACCCTTACCTTCCAGCACCGCGGTTTACCAGGGAACCATTGCGATTGTTGACGTAAAAGGCAAAACGGTTGTAGCAGAGCAAAAACTTGTCTTGAATGCGGTACATGGCCAGTGGCTTCAGTGGCTCTGTATGACGCTGCACAAAGTTGAATTGTGGATCTGCGCTGTCAGGGATGTTGCGTCCTCCGACACCCAGATTCTCTGGATCGATAATTTCAAATCCTCGTGAATCAACCACCACGCTCACTTTGGATTTCAAAAAGTGGATATTGCTTGCTTCTGCTCCAACATAAAAGTCCTAAAAGTAAATTAATGAATATTAGATTACTGTGCACTTGACCCAGATTCTTAGTTTCTTTTTACCTTGTACTTTTTGAACCAGGAATGACTGGATCCTCGGCCCAGAAAACCAGTTCGCTGGGTAAGCAACTTTACATTCCTAGGGTCCCTTAAATCGCACGCTGGCTCGAGTGCAACAAAGAAGCTACTTGTACCCTTCTTCCTTCGGTAAACGACAAGATGTCTATTGTTGCAATAACCAACTTGGAAGAAGGTGACGCTCTGTGCCAGTTCTTGAGATGGACCAGTTGTTGGTGTATTTGATTTTACCGAATCCAACGGATATGCTCGTAAAGTTTTATCTAGATTTAGAGACATATACATGTTAACACACACACAAACACACACACACAGAGAGATATCAAATCAGTTAACGAGTTTCGATCCGTTTGCTTACCAGCCAAGACAAGCAGAATGTGATGTCGCTCCATAATGGCTACTTGCGTTACATTATCGCAAAGAATAACACGATATGCATCATTTTGTCCAACTGTTTTGACATAGACACCAATATCTGTACCAATAACTAGCTTGTAATCGCCTTGTGCAGACACTTGAAGGAAAGATACAAGTCAGTATATATACATTTCGTATATAAATTATAGATGAATGCACCATTGAACACTTACTGAATGGTACGGAGCAATTGATCTTGGCTTGATTACCAACACCTGCTGCAGCAAAGTATCGGAAGGAAGAGTCATCAAGCACACGCAGCTCATACACATCATTTTCGCCTTGTCTCTTTTTCAACGCTGCTTTGGCATCCTCAATCGCTTTTACCCATGCTTGCTTCTCTTCAGGTGAGGCACAGAAGAAGTGATAGGTTCCGTCACGTTGGCCGAGGTGTTGCAAGGTAAGTGAGACTCCACCGCTGCTACCGGCACTTGATGGACCCTGGAGCATGTAAGAGCTCGAGGCACTCGGTAGCGGCGAACGACTTGACGAGCTCTGGCTGGAATAATCGCTGCCTCTTTGTACAAACAGCATTTGCAACGGAATAGGTCGTTTCCAGATTCGATATTCGTCGCCCGAGCTCGTTTTGCGCACTTTGGTCATCAAGAATACATGGTCGAACACAAACGCATGAATATCCGACTTTTCTGTCATTTCGATACCCTGGCTGCGTCGTTTCAGGTCACCCCGATGGTACAATTTACGATGCGCATCCTTCAAGTGCAATTCGTGGTTTTCTCCCTGCTTGGAAGTGAGCATATCGTCGATCTTTAATATATTCACGTGCTGTTCAAAGACTTCGGTGTGTGCGTCTGATCTCGCAGCAATAGCCGTGATCACTTCTTTGCAGCGCACGAGATAGGCATAGTCCGGATGGTCTTGGTCCGTCTTTTTGATAATAGAGTCCAGCAAGAGAGGATATCGCTGCATACGAGTCACTGGATTTACCAAAAAGTGACGGAACGCAAGTCTCTTCATTCGGCTATTCTTTTCGACCTCGGTGATAAAGCGTGCAAACTCTGGATTGTTTCGTTTCTCGACCAGCACCAAGTATTCGGCCAGTGCCACTCTGGGAGTGTATGACACAAAAGGCTTTTCAAAGTAGGCAACATGCTGCACCAAAATATCGCCAATCATAGGCACACACTTTTGGTCGAATCGGCGCTGCAAGTCCAAAAGGTCCTTGAACAATGCATGGCTGACTTCTCGAAGTTCTTCATAGTTGTTGAAAACTTGCTTGATAAACTGCTTTCGACGGCTGGGCTCAATGATGTTCGATTCTGCTAGAGGTGCCACGATGACCTAAGCATACCAATTAACGTTAGAGTTTTCATTCTATTCCATCGCATTTTCCGTATATTGATAACAGCACGTACCTCGTGCAATGTATCAAGATCATCTCTGTAAACTTCTTCAGAATAAATCATTTCATTGATAGCTTCCTGACGATCGCGTTCGCGTTTCGATACGCTTTCCAACAGTTCTCGAGGAACACGAGCAGACCATGGAATATGTGGATACGACTAAAAATGCAAGGACAATCCATCGATTCAGTGATCAATGTAAACCAATGCAAGTAAACCATTCGTATCCCATTACCTTATCCGAGTCCACAGGTGCCAATGATTGCACGGAAGATTGACGAGACAAATTGGCATGCGTCTATTGCATACACATTAGATCCTATTTCGAAAAAAGAATGGTTCTCTCTCTCATTCTCATTTTCTGTGCGTACCATAATCTCCTCTTCAAAGACTTCGGCTTTGTTGGGACATTTGGGCGCATAGCAACCTCCTGCTCCCGGCTCACATCCGTAGGTATAACATCTAGTCAAGCTAGTGAAGACACCATTCGGCACATCATCGTCCGAGGCATCTTCGTCAAAAGTGTAGATCTCATCTGGAGAGTTGTATACGACACCAGTGATGAGGGACTTGTGGTTGTAGTGAACAGGTTGAAACAATGCCGGTTTCGCATGCATCAATGCGTTCGCAATAAGAATGCAGTAGCCATCCGGGATATTTTTGTGCGCCAGCGTCTCTCGCAATGCTTTCTGTTAAAAAATATATATAATGCGATGTATTGAGTTACATATCCTATCAACCTTTATTCTTTTTGCATCTGATTTACTTACGACAACTTCTTGGCCAGTAAAGGATTCTGGGTATTCGTTGGCACAAAACAATTCACGCACATTCTCCAATGCTTTGATCTTCTTTTTCACTGCATCGGAAAGTGCAGACAAGTAGGAATAGTCGGTGTCTGCAATAGACAATCGAGACATTGTCGAATTTCGTTGCTGCTGCTCTTTATCCTGATTTGGATCTTGCTCTGGAACGGGTTGCTGCTGTTGCTGTTGCTCCTCCCAATTCTGCTGCTGTTGAGGCATGCTGATCTGAGTCTCCTTGACTTCGAGTTCCTGTACATCTGCTCGTGGTTCAAGCGTATGCACCGGCGTTGCGGGTGGTGGCTGTTCGATAACAGGTGCAGCATTGTTGTTGTTATTGCGATGGAACGCAAAGTATTCCTCCTCATCACTCGAATCAGGCGACACTGGCACGAAGGGAACTTCGCCGTCCTTTCCTCCAAGATTTGAAGTGTTGATGGCATCCGGTATCGCATATTTTGGTCTCTCAATGGTGGTGATCGTCATTTTTAGAGACGAAGGCGTACGCCTGTGCGTTGGCGTTGCATTGTTGCTAGTTGATGACGAATAGTATGATGAAGGAGTCGAGGCACTTGGCGAAGTATCAGATCCATACACGGGTCTGTATGACTGAGCATACTCTTCAGAGGAAGTTCTGGAATATCCGACCGGAGGTGGAGGATATGCAGCGGCGGATGTTGTTGCTGGTTGATGACTGTAATAGCCTGGATAATGCTGTTGTTGTTGTTGCTGATGATAATGATAAGCATGGCGCGCAGAAGGCGAGCCTGGAGGAGTTCTGCGTACTTGATAATCGTGATGATACATCTGCTGGTTATCGTAATAAGACGCAGTGCCAGGAGCACCAGCATAGTACTTTGCACTATCAACGCTCTGGTCGTAACCACTCTGACGACGAGCAGCGTAATTATCATTGTGGTAGTCATAGTAACGGTAAGAAGTGTTCTATATTTACAAACGTTCACAAAAGAATGAGCACGGGCTCGATCGTATGCAACATAGAAAAAGAGAGAGGTATACAGACATGATGTTGCAGCGATTGTCCTCGTTGTTGGGGAATTATATTGTTGGTACCTTGTCCGTTGGTAAACTCGTTCAGGTACGAGTCAACACTGTTAACAAGACTGCCCATGGTGCCGGGAGCCGTTTGGCTGTCGTAAGGTCCGTTATGCTGTCCAGACATTGTGTGTTTGGATGGAGTGTCGAGAGCACCGCTTGTGTGTTTATACTTTCGCTTGCTAAGCTATGGGCAGATTACTTCAAGAAGTAGTGTCGTAACCAAAACACCTTGACGACGACGACGACGTCAAGCTAAGCCAGAAAGTGAAACCAAAAAAGAGTGTGGAACTGGTTGCTTGGCAAAAAAGAGCTCTAGCCTGCAGTTTCTGCAACATCATCGTTGAATCTCAGTTCCACCAGGTATACGCTCTCATACAGGCAATAAAATGCTTCCTCCCCCGTCCGGTAAAGTCGTCAATGACAATTCTCTTTTATTACTGGAAAGGCAAGTGCTCAAACAAAATGAAAGAGGATATGGATGTATCCCAGCAATGCACAAATAACCTAGATGACTTCTACAGCGAGAAAATATGGCTATCAATGGATGTACCTAGCTATACTTTTGAATAAGCATGAATGTCATCGTAATATTTCAGTGCATTCATGACCCTGGATTGCCGAGAAGGAGAGAAACTGAAATAGGATTGATAGCAATCTTGTGTGAATTGGGGGCGCTACGTACCAATGTTTTACTAACAACCATATATGCTTTTCTTTTTTGCAAGATTCCGTATCCTGAGTGTATGTGTGTCTATTATTGGATACTCGAACTATTTTCGATAGAAAGGGGAGGGTGGGGGAGGGTTTGCAATAAGAAGGGAACCTGATCCCGGCTCCCGCGTCAATGCCGGTGCATTTACATACATTTAGTGAGGCTGCTGTCTAAAAAAAGAGCACGCGCATCAAGGCAACCAGGTGTAGTCGGTTCATGACAGGTTGTCTATCTTACGCTGCAGGTATATGGTGGCACCAATAAACCAAACTAGCAATAAAGTTAATTTGAGGAGGGGGTGGGTGCTCATCAGGAGGTACAGTATATATCCCGAGCCCTGGATTTCTTTTTTTTTTATTGTTGTAAAGCATAGTAAAATATGCTTTAACGTTTCGCGCAACAAAGCGGAAAACTTTCGCAAAGTTACAGGAGGAAAAATGGAAAAACTGAATCATCCATTACTAAAGCAAGTAATTGTGCTACCTTTTTGTACATTGACATGTAACGCCGGAGGTAAAAAAAAGGAAGAAAAGAAAAAGACAGAGTGTAAAAAAAAGCTTCGATAAAGGGGAAGAGAGGAAATTTTGTATGAATACAATGTAAAGGGAGGAAAGGGAAAGGGATTCTTACATACAAGAAAAGAAAGAAAGAA
>KK100089.1:87559-104994 GCA_000611695.1 Rhizomucor miehei CAU432 | reverse complement strand
TATTTAGATCGTCAGTCCATGTAACCCTTGGCGTGGTTTTTGGGAAGTTTCGATCCGCATTCAGTTACACAAAATGCTGCTTCCATGTGCTTCAGCTATGGTTACACGTTGCAAATGCATGCAAACCCAGAAGGGAAACTTTATTACGATGCTAATGGTATTATGTAATTACTCATGTTGAAATGACCATTGATGATGTAGATGATCGTAAATAAGAGAGGTTTCGTCGGCCTTTTGCTCTTGTTCACGTTGTTGCTGGTGTTGTTGATGTTGAATTGATGGTTGTACTTCCCATATATACGTCGAACTCGGAACGATGGGTGTTCCATGTAACATGTCTGGGTTGTTGATCGTTTCCGGGGCTGCTGGAGGATGAGTAGGATGAGAAGGTATTGGAGGCGTGGATGACTGTTGCTGTTGTCGAGGTTGTTGTAACGATGCAGTTGTGGATGGTTGTGGAATTTGCAGTGCTGGTAGCAGCAACCATGATTGCTGTTGTTGCTGTTGAGCAAAGTTGTATATTGCTCCGGCGACACTTTCTTCGGTCGTACTGTACAACGCCATACGCTGTTCCAACTGCTTCTGCTGACTAAAATCGGGCATCAGCGCTGCTGCTTGAGAGGGTATAGTGACAGGTATGTCGGTACTAGCGCTGTTGCTATTACTGCTTATTTGCTGAATATCTGTCGGCGTACTACCAAGCTGCTGCAGAAACTTTGCGCTGTTTGGAATATCTGCATATTGTCGCATAGTATGTATTGCCTGAATCGATCTGTCAAACATTGCCCACGATTGACGCGCAAGTGTACTATCGCTGCTGCGCAAATACTTGGAGTGTACTTTGAGGGCTAACGCGGCGCAATGGACCAGATAGTCGAATTTGAGGATGGTGCTCGGTCGTTGACAAAGAAAATGTATCAGCTGAGTTATACAGGTTGCTGCAATACGTTGCTGGAACTGGTGGATCGCAGTGTACTGTTGCCGCAAGAGAATATCAAGATACACTACATTGTACATGAGATGCAAGTGAGCAATAGCCGGTCGAGGCGGTGGCAACTGAAGAACGTTGTCCACGGAGAGCTCAGATGTTGGTGTCCATTGCAAAGTCGGTGGTAATGAGCGCAACCATTCCATAACACGGCTTTGAAAGCTGGATAAAGCTTCTTTGAGCTTTTCCTTCTCTTCTGGGCTTGCTTGTTGCTGCTGCTGTTTTTGGTAAGAGATACCCAGAGTCATCATGATACCCTCGACAATCTGCAAGAATTTGAGCATATGTCGAATCTTGGTTATAAGCAGATTTTCCAACGGATCATCCTCCAAACCTTCCAGGACTGCTGGAGGATCAACTGCGACGAGAACTTCTGGCAACATCCAAGGTCGCTCCCAGTCGCTGCTTAGTAGTTTGTCAATCACGAAGCAGCCCCAGAACACACGGCGTCTAATCTCAATTTCTTCCTGTGGAAGGTCTTTGCTGATATTGCGCTGCGAGTGCAGACCAAGTTCAATGCCCATTCTGCAAGCCATACCGCCGTACATCCATGCTCTGCAAAGCTGGTTGCCTTGCGGTCGATTCGGTTGTGGGAATGGCTCGTAGAGACTCATGTGGCACAGTGCAACAACGGTGCTTACACGTGGTACATCCATGAAATCGTCCAAGAGTCGCTTGGCGCGGTGGAAAAAGACCTCGGAGGATGGCAAGTTCAAATGTGCTGGTGCGAACCGTGCTACTCGGGCGTATACTGCATTCAATAACAATGGTGTGATGAATGGACCCTTTGTTTGCAGCTGTTTGTAGAAATAACTTGGAGGCACAAGAGGCAGGGACTCGTAGAGCTCACTGTAGTAAATGTTGATAAGATGCAATTGAGCTTCTCTGGAAGGCATCTCAATAGAGCCGCTGTATCGACTAGGTAAAGGTGCATCTAGCGTCCATTTTATTAAGCTTCCGAATGGTTCGGCGTCTGCTGTTTTGTTGCTCGTTGGCGAATCATAAAAGCTAAATCGTCGTAAACCTTCACCAAGATATGCAAGTATGTTGCCTGTCCGGGACTCTAAGGGGATTGCACGCCGCCTTTGTCGTGTCGATGCATCCTTGTTTTCTGCAAACAAAAAGTGTGATTCTGCTTGGTCGCCGGTGATATTGTTACTTGCAACTGATTGTGCATTATGAGATGTTTCTTGAGTAGATAGCTGTGCTGCTTCTTCTTGCTGCTGCAGTTGCTGTTGTTCATCATCCGGGTCAAATGATCCATCCTTGTAAAATGTGCATCGTCTATTTCGAGCTGTATATCGTGTGCGATTGCGTATCAATACATTAGATCAAAAGCTAGATAGTTTATTTGATTCCTTGTTACCTTTACACTGATCGGATGCATTAGAGACAGGGAAGTGTTATTTCTATGCAATTGTGTAATTCTTTGTCAGGTTACCTGCATACATGGCCGAAGTCCGTCGCACTGAAGAAACGGTCTTGTCAATAACTATGTTTTGCCCCAGGTACATTGCAATGCGCAAGATCGCAATCAAGTTGCAGATTTACCTTGATCTTCTTTGCCCTGCAAGTATAGCATGCTCTGCCAACTTTGAGCCTTTTAATATGTCTAGGATCGACCGAGTTTGAATCCATAATTCAAGATAGAAGAGAGAGAGTGAGAGAAAAGAAAGAGTGGAAAAGAAGAAGAACTAAACTTTAGCGGCTTTAAACTTTTACATGACAAAGAGGTTTATTTCAAGAGAGGACAAATTGCTTTATTGGGGTTCAAAGTAGCTTTTTTTTGACATGAGCCTGCGATTAACCATGTTGTGGGAACCTGACACACGAACACACATTGCTTCCCCGGACGAATAAAGTTTCTTCCACTCATTTTTATTCACACACGTGTCGACGGATGAAGTTTTGCCTCTCTAGTTTTCTCTCTCTTTGCTTTAGCTTCGTAGCTGCGCATATCTTGCAGCATCGGAGAATGCGCTGTACAAAAGAGGAGTGTCGTTACCATGCACTGTTAACTTGTTTGCATCACACATACACATGATGTTGCAGATAATCATGAATTCGCCTCCACAGATTCTGGTTATCATCACACAACAGTACATCCTCAGGAAAGATGCGGGACGAGATTCAGAAAATCTCAATGACTAACGTGAAAATACTGTGGAAAGGCGCAGAAAATGGCTGGATCGGCATCTGGTCGATCTTTTCATTACTTGTACGCGCTCAATCGTCATTTTTCCAAGTTACCGAGACTTCCACCCAGATGTCTGTACCGTTTGTACGACGACAAGCTAACAAGAATTCCTCGTACAAGATATTCATATGAGAACATGGTGGTATTTTTCAATTTCATATCCCGGCTAAAGAACGACTGCAACGGCCAACCACTTCGTCAATCTCCCGCTCGCTTTCAAGTTACGACTGATCTGCCGATGATAAAGTTCAGGCCAACAAAGATATGGACTTATTTTTTATTCGTCATTGATGACAGCGACTAATACGTGGCTTCGCTTCTTTCCTTCGCCAGAGCCAAGTACGGGTAAAAACTCAAAATTGGGTTGTACGCCATTGATGGTGCAACTTGGCACGGGCGCGTTCTTGTCCTCGAATAAATACTCGCCTACAGCGACGTAGACCGTGTGTTTTCTTGCATTGTCTGGGCAGTAGCTCAGCTGGATATCCTTTGTCACATCTGTGGATAGGTTGGCGATCTCTGCACCAGGCACAATGTGACTCTTGGAGCCCATAAAGAGCACTTGGTCCCTTTTGGCCGGTGGAATATGCATAAATGTCTTGGTTTCGTGGCTCTTGAGCCACATGCTTGATGAGGGATGATAGAATAATTCTTCCTGCCGGCCAAACCAACTGGTAAAGGAGAATGTGGGCGTCATGTGCATTTCATTATCAGTAACGAACAGTAATCGAGTCGTATCGGAGGAGGCTGGCAAGTAGATCTTTTGATCTTCTCGCGAAAGGTTGGCAAAGGTCGTGTATTCGCGCGCTTCTCCACCAAGATTGTTGGCACGGAACCGGATCATGAACAGGTTTGGGCGGAATTCGACAACGCTATCGACCAAAGCGATCACCTTGGGGAAGGTGGCAGAGTATAAAAGATGCTCATCTTTTCCGTACTCAGAAACATTGTCTGAGCTAAAAACGAGAGCACCGAGGATATTATTCAGGACGCAAAGGGTATAACGCTCCTCAGGATTGAGTTTGTTCTTGCTATCCCGCAGGATCATGACATCAGGATCGTTGCCAAACATACGATCTGACATGGCCCATCGATACAGAGTGGACACTAGAGAATTGGCCGTGGATACTCGCTCGCGGACATGCAGATACTTGAGTTTAGTATCTACACAAATCAACCGTTCAATAATCTTCTTTTTTTAGCACTTGTCCCGGTCTCGCTATGCTTACCTTCCCACCAAGGTGCAACATCTGATCCGATGCGGCAATAATCAGCCTTTCTCCATGCACACGCCAAGGGCACACCGCAGCCAAGCAAGAGCTTGTCAGGTCCCGTAAGCTCCCGAACAAATTCCATGGCATCCCACATAATCTCTCCACGTGATTTTCCTATTAAATATTGCTAATTAATTCTTTTGATATACACTGTTGTTTCATTTCAAGTCTATCTTCTTTCCCATCGTACCTAGTCGTGGGATCATTGCGGCTGCAAACAAAAAGTCGAGTTTCACCATTCCAAATCCCCATTCACGCAGTACTGTGTCGAAGACCTTTTTGAGATAAGCACGAGCTTCTGGGTGATACACATCCAAAGCATAGAATCCACCCCAGTTAGGTCCAGCTACGACAGGTTTTGAAGTCTCTGGATCGATAACAAGCCAGTCGGGATGCTCCGTTGCTAAGCGACTCTGGAATCCAACGGCGTAGGGCGCTAACCACAAACCGGCCGTGTATCCGGCTTGAGAGATTTTGTCGACAATTGCTTTCAAGCCGCTTGGAAACTTTTCATTGATAGATAACCAATCTCCAATAGCCGTCTGGAAGCCGTCGTCGATTTGGAAGATGTTGATAGGATACTTGTGGGTTTTGAGACCTTCTAAGTTCTGCAACACGATCTTTTCGCTGACATCTCCGTAATAGTTGTACCATGATGTCCATCCATTGACGTGTCGCTTACGGTGCATATCGCCTTTCAATGCGCGCTTGTCTGGGAAGAATTCAGCGTAGATATCCCATGCCTGTGTCTCGGACCCCTTTGTTTGGACAACGAGGATCTTGATCAGATCGAGATCTTGGTTCGCATCAAGGCGTTTTCCGAGAACATCCTTGTATATACCAAACGTGTTTGAGTTAAAATCTCCTTTAAAGTAGGTGTAGCCCAGATTCTCAGATAGCGAGCCAAAGAAGCTGATAACATGGTATACATCACGGAAATGGGTATAACTGCTGGAATGAATATGGCCCTTTTCGCCTGAATGTGCAAAGAAATCATAGTCGCTATGATAACGCATCCGATATTATGATATGACTGATCCACAGGTCAAAATGTGATATACTCACCCTTGAAGATTCAGTTGGGTAAGGTAAGCAACTGTGGATCGAATGCTTGGGATGCGGTCGTCTGCAGTAAGTTCCCGTGCCTGACTCCAACTTTGGAAACCGTTGGCAAGCATTCGTTGATCCTTGAGGTCTGCAAAATATTTGGCCTCAAAATGAACCAGCTCCACTGGCTTGAAAGCTTTGACACGTATGCTCACGATAGAACACGTGTCTTTATGTGGGGCGAAACTCGAAGCGATCTCGACGCAATCGTTGGTGAATGGTTGCCCTGGACGCAAAACCACGCCTTTAAGCTCCACAACATGCTCTTGTCCAACAAGTACTCTATATGACACGTCGATGCGTGCAACTGCTGATTCGAAAGCCTTTGGTGCGAGACTCATTACCAGAGAAAAGAAGTACGAGAAAGGTACGCGGATTCGATGCCGAGCCTTTTTCTTTCGATTCCCGCCATTCTTCTTGCATTTGCAGGGCAGCACTTTTCCAAAAACAGTGTGCCAGCCCGTCGGACAATGGGAACCTTACATTGTGTTTCCTGCATTTCTGTCAATGCTTTATCCTCGCAATGGCAGAAAAAATGTAACGGAGCGCATTTCTTCTTGTCAACCGCGTTGATTTCTACGCGACAACGTCTTGAGAAGCTACTGAAAAGCTCGTTAAATAGAAAAACCGGGTAATGTGCACCATCTTGTGGGAAAATTTCAGTATGCGGGTTATTGCCGCTAAAGACATAAGCAGACTGCACGAAGATGCATTAACTTTTGACCTTTGCGTTTCAGATAGGCAGTGTATTCTCGTTGTTGGCTATGTGACGTCTTCTATCAGGACGCCGCTTTATACTTTGCAGCATGGCAATCATATGAGTACGATTATTGAAGACAACAGCGTTTCCGCTACGAATGTGAGACTAAGGCCCAGTAAGATCAAAAATGTATCATTCATTATTAAACTTTGATGCCAAAGTTTCATTTCAATAAACAATAGATTACATATAAGATTCAGCAGTCCCCGTTGATATTCTCACAGTTGAGCATCGTATTTAAGTACTAAACTTATCATCCACTCTTCAGTAAAATAAAGCTCGAGTTGTATGCTGTTAAGTTCTTGCTCGATATTCCATAGTTTGTCCATGAAGATTTATAAATTCTTCTGGACTGCTACTTTTTCCGTGGCTCCTAATTATCCATTTATGAAAGCTTTCTAATATTATCGACGCTTTTGAAACTATCCAAAAGCTTTCGAAGAAACAATATCGATGCATATGGATGACAAACTAGTGCGGTATGTTATATGATGAAAATCACTCATCCATGACGGATTTGCTAGAATGTTGAGCTTTCAAGAAACGATAATAGAGTTTCCAAATCTGTCGATAAACCCAAAAGATGTACCAGTTAACGTCTCCATTCTAATTGCATTGGCTAAAAGCTCGTCATATGATAGTTTCGGCGTGTAGATAGTCAATATTGTTGTCCAGGCGGCTAAAGCCAAACAAACTGTACAAGATCAATGAAAAACACCACTCACAAAATGACATCGGAAGATGAAACATGAGTAACTCGTAGTTATGAACTCTCACATATGAAATAATGCGGATTTACAGAAATGGGTCATTAATGCTACTCATTGCCTACAGTAGCAGAAGTTAAAATGGTCAGGCACATAGTAACTGACCAAATAATGACGTTGCCGCCGACATCGGCAGGAAAGAAAAGAAAGAAAAACAATCTAGAACAACATAACTAATATGTCAGCACCATCTTCAAGATTTTGATGGTACACTACAGCAAAATCAGGGTTGCAGCCTTCTACATATATACTGTAGTCAAATCGCATATAATACCAGTTTGTATCCCTCAATGACGATGTGCTACTAGAAAAGATAGAAAAGAAGTACAGGTCATTTTCCAACATGCATATTTGCAAACATGTCTACAAATATAAACAAACAAGCGTACCCATGTGTTCAAACTTTAAAAAAAACCTTCCGGTTGTCACTTCCATAGCTATTCCTTTTTTTCTTTTCTCGCATGCATATACAACCATAATGATAGATACACCAATATATTCTCACCCTGATTTGACGCCACGCACGTACCTCGAATCCAAAGAGAGAGAGCAAATGTACAAGCGATGGCGTGTTGCGGTTGACAAGTTGCTCCACTGGCACGACCCAACGCGCTCCTTTATTCCATGGTACTGTGCATGACGGCAGCAAGCTTACTCACATCGAGTCCATCCACAAGAGCGTGTCCTATTCCCTGGATCTGCTCGACTCTGACGTACATGACAGGCCTTGCATTGTTGACAGTGTACAGTGGAGCATGGGTGCTTCGAAATCAGTCAAGAACAAGAAACTCGTCCTGGGTCCTTGACGATGCGACCATGGCTGCCTTGTTTCTGACCTGGTTGTTTACTGTTCTAACATCACTTTCTTCCATGCTTGTCACTTGTTGTCTTGCATTCTTCTTGACACCAGTTGCAGTGTCAGCTCGTACTGGTGTTGCTACTGATATAATCAAACGAATCCATGTTTCAACTACATAACACATTGTAATTCTTTTTCAATTGTCTACACTCATTACGTAGATTAAAACATTTTTATATAGTACTTTTTATTTTTCTTCTTTTTTGTTTTAAACAGGGACTATGAATGATGGGAATAATAGTAATCTGCAGGCAGCGAGTACCTAGGAGATGGTTGCTGTTGACGCTGTGGTGGCTGTGATAACACTTGTTGCTGTTGTTGTTGTTGTTGTTGTTGTTGTTGTTGTTGTTGATACACTCTGACCATGTGCTGTTGGAAATGATGCTTTTGTTCCAGAGCAGTTCGGTCACCGGCCGATCCTCGACGTAGATAAGTTGGTCTATTGCTAGCCGTCAATTGTTGATGTTGGTGGTGTTGCTGCGAAGTAGGAAGGGGAGGGGGAGGCATTGGTGCATCCCATCGGACAGTTCTGTTTGACGAAGGTCCTCCTCCAGACGAACTTTTTCCATAGTAGTAATAGTAAGCAGCATTGCTATTTGTTGTTGCTGTAGTTGTCGTTTTAGTGGCTGTGCCGACTAGTTTTTGTGCTGCTGCTGATGCTGGATAGTAAGAAGTAGAGGTCGACGTAGTGGAAGACATCGGTGGCGGTTGATAAAACAAGGTTTCCAAAGGACTAGACTGTTGCGTGACCGCGGCATTAGGGAGCTGCAACGTTGCAGTGGCGTCCAAATGTTTCAAGCTGGCAAACAATGGCTTTGTACGATGGTCTGTGGACGCGTTGGGCGTGGGCACAGGGGAGATGTCTGGACTGTGCGCGGGGCTGTTGCCGGCACTCCGGATCTTCTTATCTTCCTCGACAACCTGCTTCTGCGATCGGCGCATTTCCTTTTCCAACATGAGCTGCAGCTTTTGTTCATGCTCTCGTTCCAGTTTCTGCTTTCGGATCGGGTCCAGTTTCTTGGACTGTCCAGCAGCAGGGTCCATCACTGCAGTTGCAGTAGTGTTTGTGTTATTCGTGGCAGAAACTGCATTGCTGCTGGCGCCACCACCACTCCGCCACCAGCCGCTCTCGTCCGATTTGTCAAGCATAGTGAGAAGGGACGTGATCAGTATGAGTTCGAGACCGCGTCGGGAGCGATCGTCGCTGTGTTGTTGTTGGTGGTGGTCGCCCCGTGCCTGGTTTGTCATGTGTACCATGTTGTAACCCAGCACTGAAAACAGACCAAAGTATTCATTCTTGATGCCACGGGGCAAGTATTGTGCAACACACACGTCGCTGCCTCCTGCGGTAAGCAAGTGTTAGTTGTGAGGAAATAAAACACTTATTTTTTTTCTCGCGCGCATATTTACCTGACTTCTTGACGAAACGGCATTCTAGTGCGTTGCTAAGGCGGCTCTCACGGATCCTACGGAAAATAGAGAAAGAAAGTTTAGTAGAATGGCTAAGCAAAAAAGTAAAAGTTATTTTTACCATCGATACTTGTTGCCTTGCCATTCGAAACACCACTCGAACCCGATCCTTGAAGTCTCCTTGAGTAAAACCTCTTCTGTGTCTCGTTCGCTGAAATATAACACTATCGTCCTCTGTCTGGCCGTGGCACTTTTAGCTTGTGTCTCTGCTAGAGGGCTGAATGTTTCTATACTCCTTCCCTCAGTAATGCATACAACGCGTGCGTGATCATTCTGTGAGACGCACCTGGGTTTATAAGCGACACGGCATAGATATCTGCGAGTTTGTATCTGATCTTCATAAACGCCAGGTCGCCTGTTCGTTTATTTCTAACGTCGATAATTGACTTGTTGTGCGGGTTATGTGAGAGCGTATAGTGCGTTACAACGTCATCCATGCTCATGTTGTTGCTGTTGTGTAAAGGTAAGTAGGTAGAAAATGAAGAAGAAAAAAATAACGATGCTTTGTCACGCAAAAGAAAAAGTGAGTTTATATAGTTGTTCGCATGACTAACCATACCGCACGCTCTTGTCCCCCAAAATGGGAAGCCTGACAGAAAAAAACAACAAAAACTTTATTCTCTTTACATACTACTGTTACTAGTGCACATAATAGCGCGGTTCGTTAAAGACGTGATATCTATGTCCGCGTACGCCTTTTCCTCGCAACATGGCTGGATAGCGCAACGCCGGCGTTACTTGGTCCTCAGCTATCCGCTCATACGAGGCCTTCCAATACTGCCGTGGGTTATCGACGACTTGGAACTTGCCAGTCTGGATCTCCGTATCCGTAATGTAACCATGGGTAACACGAGCGTAGGCAACACGCTTCAAGCCGCGGTAACCAATGTACTCGCACCATCTGTCCCAGTCGTCTGTCACATCGATATCGTTCATGTCACCTTCGTCGAAGAGCTTGTAGTACAAAGGCTGTTTAGGTGCGGTGACGACATAGCCCAAAAATACAAACGGGTTAGGGCTCGTGCGCATGATCCGTGCGAGCTCAGTTGTCTGCAACCGTCTGTCCTCGGGATTTTCTTCCTGTCCGTTGTGACTGACAATGAAGTCCACAGGCTGGCCATACACATCCAGTGTCGCGTGAATAGCACAGGCGAGCTCACCTACCGGTGAGGGCAAAAGGTGATGCGAAGATCGGAGGATCGGGAATTTGGAAAGCAATAGACATCCCCAGGTATGTTTCATGGTCGATGGGCCCTACAAGTAAAAAAGGCATATGCGTCAGCGACGTCGTCATCTGATGAGAGAGAGAAAAGAAACTTTTTTCTGGCTAAGCGATTACTTGCATAGTCAAGATAGTAACCCAAATCTTCAGCGATAAATTGCGCCCAATCGCGGTTGCCCATGATAATGCGCATAGTATCCGATTCGAGGAGACCTAGTGTCGAATATTAGTGGCTGCGCTATCTCTCTCTCACCCTTTTCTCTTTCTCTCTCTCTCTTTCAGGTGCGCAAACTTACCAATAACATCCATCTCGAGGTCGCGAATAATATCACGCATTCGAACTTCGCTGGCATACATGTCATCATCCAAAGCAAAGTGGATGGTCCAAATACCTGCAGTGAATGCCTTTTCGGCCGGATGGTAAGGAGCAGGTGTTACTGCAGAAATGGACCGCTTGGCAGCAATCAAGATGGATGCAGTGACCATCAAGCCCAAGAAGACACGTGTCATGGAGCGTGCGGCCTTGACAATGTGCAATTGAACCATTTTCTTGGCCTGGCTCTCCTGACCGCGCATATTGTAGACACCGCAGCCAGTTAGAAGCATTAGTGTGAACAGAATCCAGTTGGTGCGTTCGCGAGCATACACACCGCCAGGCACAAACTCGTAAGCGACCACCCACACGTGTGCCAAGCAGAGCAGATTATAGATCATAAACGCAGTCAACAGCGTTTTGAAGGGAGGATGGACCGTGATAGCCTTGATGGTTGAAGGCATGATCGACATGAAATAAAAGCCGAGCACTAGACCACCATAGTAACCATTCCAGGCAGGGAAGTTGTAAAAGACTATACAGGCTACACAGCCCACAGCGTACCAGACAAAATTGGTAGCGAGACCGCGCACGGATGATACAGCCAGACCAAGGCCAAGAGCGGCAATGGTTGCTACACCCCATGGAACCGGTTCTGGACCATAGTTTGGATAGCCATCGACAGTCCAGCGCATAATAGTGGACGAATCAGTGTACATGGAATGCAATGCAAACAGCACAGCAGCGAATCCAGATGCAGACAACAACCAGCTTCCCTTTGTGTTCGTCTCTTGCTCTGTCAGAGAGGGTCCCTGCGACGGCGTGGAATAATCGCGAAGCAAGACTTCAATGGATGCAATGATTGCCAACACAATACCAATATCATTCCATCCACCGTTTGCCTTGTTCATGATGGGCCAGATGGGATTTTCTGTCCACCAAGCCATCTTGACGACATTGTGCATGATAAGACCGATACCCCAAATCAGAATCGAGCGTTCGAGAGTGCCCGACTGAGCGCGTGCTTCTATCCAGCTGGCGCACCAAGTCGTCAAAGTGATAGCCAGACCAATAGCTGTCAATGTAAGACGCAGTGCAGGATCATGCGCATAGCACGAGGCGAGGCCGATTAGAGACAATAGATAAAAGATACCGCGGTAGGTGGCCATGATTTTTCGGAGAGATCGAATACCGAGGATCATGGGTGTAATGGTGACAAGTAAGAAAGCTTCATAGCCGGAAATGCCCATGTGCCACAAGGGAAAATACCTAATGTTTCAATGTAAGCCCTCTATCTTTAATACCACACGTCAAGATAAGAGCTTACCAGATCAAGAGAGCCAGTGAAGTGAGTTGTGACCAAAAGACATATGCTACATCGACCATCAGAGCCAAATTCTCATGTAAAATATTCCATTATCACTTGCCCAAGTAGATCTCAGAAGTGAATCCTTTCAGGTTTGCCACCATTCGTAAGAAGGAGGGAGAAATGGTATCTTCAGCGCTAATCAAAAAAAATAAATAAGCATATAAATATACATATAAACACTCACAGACAAAAACCATGGACCATTTTGCTCACCTTCCAACAGTCGAAGTTCTGTACATAGCAACAATGATAAATTTGAGAGGATAAGAAAAGAAGAAGAATGTTATATATTAAGGTCTTTAGACATACGATCCTATACTTCTAAACATCATACCCTTCTTTCGTGATGGGCACAGCACCTGCGTGGCCGCCTGTCACATCCACAATTGCCAATTCAAATGCTTGGAAATCAAGTGCTGTAACGGCGTCGAAAGCTACGTCGTACAAAATCAATGACCATTCAAAGAATGCATAGGTCGTGTAAGCTGAAAGATCACAGTTTGTGTCAGTACGCTCCAATTCTCCTTCCATCACTTATTTCTCATTTGCAAATATATACCTCCAGGCACACGCTGTACTTTGTGCTGCAAAAAGTAATAGATCATGGGTGGCAATGTCGTGAAAAATGCAGCCGTCAAAAATCGTCGGTATTTGAGAGCTTGAGCACTGTTATGAGCACTGGTATAGATCACGCCCAGTTGCCAGGGCAAGGTGCAAACGAGGTAGAGACCCATGGCAATGTCGTGCGTGAAATGGTCGTCGGTCGAAGTGATATATACCCATCCACCACATGCTACAGTGCGTACAATGCCGACCAACAATAAAAACAGACCGAATCCGCGGGTACTCGTGCGTGCCGAACGCGTCGTGTAAAAATACCACAGGAATACGAGCGCGAAACGTGGGCCGGAGGTCAGGGCAATTAAGATTTGGAAGACGGCTCTCGCTGGATACCGATCGCCTGTGGTCGCACTTACGCTAGGAAACCATTCCTACACAAGAAATTTGCTGAATGTATATCCTATCCTCTCCACTGCTGGTCTGTTGAGGTCGTCTTCCTCGTCGTACCTGAGGGTATCCGAAAAACTCATTCTGAACAATCTTGTAATAGTGCGTATAACAGCCTAGCGCCAGTGCAAGAACAAAGGCACCTAGAGGCGAGAGCATAAAGTGGTTAGTTGCAAGATGATTATCAGCCGCATTCGCCATCAGGGATGTTGGATACTTGCTGTAGGCACAGATGGTGTGCGCGTATGAGACGTTCTTTGCTCCAAACTAGCAGTATACTTTCGGTAAGTCCTCGGACGACTGTGAACATAGATAACCCAGTACACGCAGACCTTTGTTATTATACCGGGCTGTGCGCCCGTATGTGCCGAAAAGCTTGCCTTTTCGGCCATATGAGGAAAGCAAAGAAGAGATGGTGATTTTCGGGCTGTCTCTTGAATTTGACACGTACTTTTCTCTTTTCTCCGCAATATGAGCAGGCTATTTTCGCGACAACCTGATCAAGACGAGATCAACGACGATGTCACTGCCAAAGCAGCTTTTCACATTACAAAGTCAAAAGCAGAAACGGTGAATGGTATACCTGTGTCTGGCGAAGACTATTTACTACTCGTGAGGTGGCCATCTCGGCTTTACTTGTTCCCTAGCTATTTATATACTCAACATATCACACATACACAAATAGGCAGCAAACCAAGCAGTGCCCAGGCACCGTAGTCGCCAAAACCCGTCCTCCCGCCAGTTCCTCAACTTCAACAGCAGCTCCCTCGGGTATCCAGGCCATGCTGGCATTATTTAACACACAACCTTCAAAGCTAGCAGCCAACGAACAATGGCAAGAGTCATTTACACGTTCCTTCAAATCGTATCAAAGGGTGAGTACAACCTCTATCTTCGTCTGCTTTCTTGATTTTTACTTCCCTTACACGTGTGCAAATGGTATATCGACAGTGTATGCAACAAAACAAGAAACAAAAATCATTACCGCCAAATGCACCTGCAAACCTCAAAATGAAAAGCGAATGGAATACATTCTGTAACGGAAACAATCCTACCATCGTCGCCAATTTTTCACAACCTACAATCCTCACACTTTTGCAGTATCACATTGACTGGCTAACCGAGATGACGCAGAAACGGGCGCAATGGATATTTGCATTACTTGTCTATCTTGATCCAGTCATGACAGCAGAGCAAACGAGCATCCTGCGCGATCTTGCACGAAAATGTATTCGCTTAAGAGACGAGAAGGATTCACTGGACCAAGTGGCCGAGCACAATCTCATTATTACAATCATCGCTAAAGTCTATGGTCAAGCAGATTTACATTGAATAGTCAGGAAGGTTTACTGCAAAAAACAGTCTTTTGTAAAAAGAAAACGAAGGGTTCCTGTATATAAAGATAGCAAGTATTTACAACACTATTTTTTTCTAAAATTCGAACTCGTTTCTAAACTTGTTGATATCAAAACCAGCCTTTGCTTGATTAGCAAGATCTTCTCGACCCTGTTTGTAATAGAACATGTTAAAGATGACCAGATAAATAACCCCGGCTAGCAGCCAATCATCACTTACCATCATCAGGAAGGTCTTTCGCAACATTTCCCACAGGTTACTTGATACATTGACTCCTTCTTCGGCATCCTGGCGTTTGTGCATCGACAGACCCGTCAACAGATGCTCTGCAGCTTCCTTGTAGCATCCAATATTGATACAGCTTACACCGAGGTTGTATCGAGCACGCACAAACGTTGGACGAAGCTCGAGTGCCTTGTGATACGCATCGATGGCTTCTTCTGATCTGCCGCTGTTGGCAAGTGTAGCTCCCAATCTGTTCCACAAGAGGTAATCGTCAGGGCGACCTTTCAGTGCTGCAAAGAAACAGTCGACAGCCTTGTCCAGATCCCCACTGCCATAAAACAAGACACCCAATCCGACTTGGACGTCAGGATCCATCTCTTTGCCATCAGGAGCTCGTCGAGCTGCGGTCAGGAACAAGTCTGTTACTCGATCGTGTAGCTCAAATGGAGTGGCTGGTGCAGGCCTTGTATCGGCTTCTACAATATCAGGGTACTTGGCAGCCATCCATCGCTGCAAGGTTTGGTATGCTGCGTGGTCGTAAGACTCGTTGGTATAGCTGACGGCAAGCGACATCATGGCAGAAAAGTTTCGTTCATCCACTTCGACTGCTTTCTCCAATGCTCGAATAGCCGGTTCTTCCTTTTCGTTTTGTGCCTGTACGTTGCCGAGATGCATCCATGCTTCGGAATTCCTGGGATCCTTTTGTACGACGGCTTCAAACGCCAGAGCTGTGTCACTGAGACTTGCACCTTCGGCCAACATTCTCAAACCTTCGGTCATGGGGTCTGGATGATCCAAGTATGGGTTGACGACTTCAAATACATATTCACCCAGATCAGGCTTGTAGATGGATGGATCTGTGCTAAAGTTTCCAAACTCGTTCTCCCAGTCTTCAACGTCCTCGTTGACCATCTGGTCCCGGATATCTTGCCAAATATTTTCGAATTGATCAAACATGTGCGGATCTTGTGCGGCAGCTGCTTCCTCGACCTTTTTGGCAATCTCTTCGTCTGTCTCCGTGGGTTTGGCATCAAAGGCAGCGAACTGGTCTTCCCAGTTGGCTCCATTCTCCAACTCGACTGCTCGGCTTTTGCCCTTGTCTTGGCGCATTGCAAACTCGCCAGTCCAATCAAAGTGTCGGTCAAATGCCTGTTCAAGTTCTGCACGCTGTTGATCTGTCATATGTACAACTTCGGGATGGTTCATGAATTCGTCTCGCCACACTGCATGTGAAATATCAGTTAGTCCTCATCGTAACCAAACTTTCTATTACTTTCGTTTCGTTCTCCATTACCTGATGCATTCTGTGCAGGTCCCGCAGCAGCTCTGCTTTCATGGAACGCTCGCTCCATGGCTGCTTCCTCCTCTGGCGATATTTCCCACAACCTTGGACCTTCCTGTCGGCTGAATTCCGAAGCCCAGTTGCCCTGACGAACAGCATCGAGCTCTCTTTGCAGTTCTGAAAACTCAAATGTCCGGTTGATACCCGCCGCGGCCGGTCCTACCGGTCGTTGTTGCTGCTCTTGACCAAAGAATTCGTTGACCAAGTTATCATCCTGTGGCCGGAGTCCCTGGCGAGCGGTGCGAATCTAACAGCATTGCATATTAATAAGCTTGAAAAAAAAAAGAAAATCGCATTTCCTTAACAACGCATACCGAAGACGGACCAGAGGGACTCTGCACGGGACCTTCAAAACGATCCTAGAGACAAACGCCGTTTGGTTAGAAATAGTAGACTAGGAATGGTCCACTGGGGACAACTGTAAAGCGTACCCGTTGGAGCGAGCGATCTTGGTTGAATTGCTTGAGCATTTGCGACATGGGGTTGGAGCCACTCGAGCAGTCAGCCCCACCGCCTACCATACTCTGGAACGACATATTCTGTAAGCTATTCTTAAGTACAAGTGAAAGAAGAGAAGAAAGTTATAGCTTTGGTAGACTTTGGTATATTGGGGCGACAAAGTCCGTCATGTGCGGGGAAACGACCTTTGTCATCATGAACGTTTATGGTAAATCACGGACCGACTTTAGCAAAGCAAATGTTATGGAATCTGTTGCTACTACGTTCTTGCAAAATTGTTTAACTGGATACGTCCTTGCCTTTCCTATTGAAATACTTTTGCTCGAGTAGATGAATGGCTATCTTTATACAAGAAATGTAATTTCCTTTATAATATCGACCTGTGAGGCTGTTTAGTCCAAATATTGAGAATTGATTTGGATGGCCATCGTTGATACTACATTAACGTATATAATTACAATGCTGTTTGAACACTAAAATAATTTCGCGACATTGCTTCTAGCTTTATGCTGACAGCAGATTTCAGAGGAAACAGCATTCTCAGGCATGTCCTTGAACTTTCACGTGTGCTCACTGACGTAAAGTTCTTGTCACACCTCTGAGGAGTTTATCGTTCTTGTCAAGTCAGAGACTGTACTGGATTTTTGCGTGCTGGGAGCACCGGTTTGCATCGTTATCAAGCCAGATTTGGACCTTTGCAAAGACATTAATTGATACTT
>KK100089.1:57548-82911 GCA_000611695.1 Rhizomucor miehei CAU432 | reverse complement strand
CTGGACCTGATGAGGAAACAACTTTTCCCTCTCAGAACGCAAAAATTGTTTCAAAAGCCTGTATGTGGACCTGTGCCTTGTTCCAAGAAGTATTAATCTCTGTAAAGGTTGGACCCAAACTTTTTATGTTACTGGTAACACTCGGTCCTACTTGCTCTTGACGTAAATTTAAGCATACCAAAGATGACCTTAGTTGTTGCGCAGTAAAGTCTTGTCACTTTAAAAATTTCGTCAGCATGTTCTACTTGGATTCCGCTCGCACCTGCTATGCACTTTCGAGGGAAAGGGAAGAAGTGATCAAGAAGCAGTAAACTTTATAGAGGAAGTAAGATATTAGCCCCATCGAGATTTCGTTTATAAGCTTAACTCTTACAGTGTACGTGCTCCGCAAGTGAGGCGTGCTGGCGCGTATTAGGTAAGAACTTTAAGGACGACGGTTCCATTTCCACCAATAAATGAGAACCTAGAGATCTAGCTTTCAAATAAATGGCCAACAAAACTCATTGCGCACAGGTTGCTTGGAACTGCCGAGCATCGACGCAATATGTACTAGCAACTAAAGCGCCAAAGGCGGTTCCTTCAGTGCAATAAATAAATGACATTCGCAAACATAAAGCCGCTGACGAGTCCGATGGTGGTTCGCACTCCGGAAAAACCCAAGAAAAAGGAATATCTTCCAACAGAATACAAAGGATGGCCAAATTGATGGAGACTTGTAAATATGCAGGCAACGTTTCGACCTACAAACATTGCTGGACAAAGCTGCATGAATTACATCGATTGGAACAAACCAGCACTGGAGCATACTATTCCAGTTATTCGCAGCATTTTACTTTCTATCAACAAAGCATCACGACCTGATTCGTTTTGACTTAGACCCAAGATTTATGCGCGTTTGAAGCGTTCCAATATCCAGGCATGCAACATCTGTATTTGGAAGGAGAGAAGTACTATGCTCATCTAGGCGTCCAGGACGGCTAATCGCAGTATCAAAACCAAACATGCACTCTAAAATCCGTTCAAGTCTGCAAAAAGCGCAGATTTGTTTTTCTTCTCGAAGCATGTGAAAAGAACATCAGAACTGGGTGTATAGAGTGTACATTGGCGGATTAAAGTTACATAAATAGTATGTATATATGTGTGTATAGAGTGTGTGAGAAAGTTTAAATTAGACTTGTTCACGTTCCTGCATTTCCTGTCTGGGTGCTGGATGACGTCCAAATCTTCGTCCGAGCCAACCGCGCAACCAATGGAACAAATATTGTATGAAAAACACCACAATGAACGCGGCACCAATGCCAATGTACCATCCAGCTGCCACAGGTCCTTGATCCCAATCAAGGAACGAATATACCCAAAAACCGTTGCTATGTATACATGTTAGGAACAGAGAAACATGTATAACTGGTAATATCTGTACTTACGTAGCATGTACAATCCATGTCAAGAACATGTAAAGTACAACGTTGATGAATAGCAAGAGAACAATGTTAATGTATAGTTTCATACGGTTGAAAATCACGTCGACAATCATCATGAAAAATGAGACACCGTGAACAGACGTGGTCATCCACCATTCAATGGTAGGCACACTGCTTGGATCTGATTTAACATCACCAGACGACGAATTACCCCCGCCGGCAGCCGCATTGAGTGGGCAAGAAAAAGGAAGATTTTAAAGAAAAGAATAGAGAGGGGTCCGTGTGTGAGTTTTTTTTCACATTTTGCCTCATTCTTAACGAGCCATTGACTTACCAGTGAGCATGGTTTTTGATAATGCAGCCCAAAATACGACCGGCGTAATGATGCTGTAGATACAATCGTGTCAATGATCTGTCTGTGTTTGCATACATCGTTGCTGCTGCTGCTGCTGATATAATTACTTGAATACAACGACAGAGTGGTAAAGGTACAAGTAAAGGTAATTGAGTACTGCTGGTTGTTTAAAGAACGATCGTGGTGTATAAGGTTTGGTCATCAAATAACAAACGTGATGGTATAATGCGGTCTGCACAGAAAAGAATAAGGTTTAGTAAACATTCTGCATTCTGGGATCGACACATCTGAATAAATAAACAAATACAAACCACAAGATAAGCATGGAGACCGATGAATGTTAGATTGGTAAAGTATGTAAAGAATTTGTAAAATGTTCCCTCCTGCGCCGTGGTACCAATGTCTCCCCAGATGATAATTGTCGAGTATAGGACAAAAGGAATACGAATGCAAAGGAAGACACGCGACGACACCCAGTATGAGGTGACGGCACGCTCAGGCTCGAACTGGTCAAAGCCGAACCAGCGGATGATACCAAACCGAGACGGCTGAAGCCGCTCGTCCTGGTAACCACCTTCAGACATGATGAGATTAAAAGGTCTGTAAAGGTTTGTTCTCCCTCTATATTTTTATATAGTTCATGATCGGAGCTTGTGCAAGGGAAAAAAACGGTGCGTCTGTGTTGCCCTATTCACAAATTGCTATGTAACCTTCAAATTGCGCTTTCGGCTCTTGACCCGCGGGTAGTCGGTGTATCTTATTCCATAGCTCTCAGATCGGTAATAATTGCTATGTTCAGACGACCGCTGCTGTTGCTCTGCTATTTGTTCAATATCTTCATCGTTGTTATTGTTGTCGATTCTTTGTTTCAATGTCTCGGCATGTTTCAATCCACAGACGCAAAGCTCGCTCCCAATCTCCGCCTGTTTTCGAGTCCGAAACAATCCACCTTTGCCGTAGGCCAAAACGCCGCCTACAAATACAGTCCAGACAACCAAGATATTATAAATCAACGTGGACATGCCGCCGTAAAAGGATGCAAGCGCGGCCAGTTCCGATACACGCCATAGCCAGTACAGAATCTCGAGTCCCTTGAACCATGCATACTCGTGCCATTGACGATTGTCTGTACTTGTTCGCGGTCGACATGTGCCTTCCAGCTCGTTTGTATTTGTTGATCGCCAAGCAAACAAGATAACGAACACCGCAACGTCCAGCCAAATCTGACTTGCAGCAAACATCCACGTATCTGCAATTGGCACCCATTCGTCGCCAAACTTGAGACCCCACAGGTAGAATAGGCCGTAACGATCGCTGGGCGTTGGTGACGACGGTATAAATTCGGCCCGGAACCATGGTAACGTGATAAGAGCCAAGATGAACAATACACTTGCGATCCAGCACCATGGTTGATCCTGTGGCAAATCTGTAAACCTTAATCGCCACGTGAGGATATGACGGCGAATCGAAGTGCTGGGCAGTCGATGCATTCTCTGCAAAAACGATGATCGATCACGAGGTGGTATCTTTGGGACGATAAGCAAGAGCACAAGCAGCACCGCAATGGCTGTCAATGTCATTCCTTGCAGCTAGTGAGAGTATTATTTATATATGTTATTAGCCCAGTTCTCATTTTTTGGGCAAGATATTGCTCGTCTTCTTTTGACTCACTACTTACAACTAGTGTCATACTGGATGAAATGATAAACTCGCCAGGCCCACCTTGAATCTCGGCTCTCTTGCCATCCAGTCGAAACTTGATAGAGGATGATCCCTTTTGTCCATCGTTTGCAATCGCATCTACTGTCAATGTATGCAATTTTCCATCGTCCCAGACTGCAGGGTCCCACGGCAAAGTCCATAATGGCTTATCATTACTGCTCGTAATTTGCTCATCTGCAATCATTCTCGTTTCGCCTTGCAACGTGCTCCCATCAATAGTCACTCGGATATCAGAGATGGGCTGTCCTGAAAACACAAGGAACCGAATGTGGCTGCTTTTGCGCATACGATCCAAGGGCTCCTTTGTTGGAATTGCAAACCGAGCATCTTTTGGGTTGGTAATGACAACCATGGGCGCTATTGGCAAAGTATCTGGCCAGATAATATCGCCCAGCGTCGTAGTTGTTGTGGTGGACGCAACACGCATTTTTGACTTCGTGAGTGCAAAGTCGTTAAATGATATCAAGTCATGATCCACAGCGACGATCCTGTACATGGCATGGCTCATCATGTCGCCAAGCTCGAGCTCAAGCGAATGCGAGTGCGGATTGTACCATTGCAGAACATCGCCCAAGCCTGCCGTCAATCGATGTAAATGTCCGCAGAAATAGATACTGAAACGTTTGGCGAGATCACGGAACGAGTGGCCTTTACTTGATGTACCAAAGACCATGGTAGTAGTTGGATAATGCGAAAACTATTGTTCATTGAAACATATATAAACAATGAGCCATGACGCGAAAAAAAGGAGCTAAGTAATGTAAATAAGCTGAAAGAACTAAACTTGCCACAAATGTATGATTAAAGGTTCCATGATTCAAAGCATCCGCTAGCCGATCCATGGTTCTTGATGTCAGGTATCCAAAGAAATTAAGAGGTCTTGATGGACCTCGTTTAGGGCTATTTTTTTACATGTCACAGATAGTTTCACAAAATCAGAGAATGTCCACATCAACAACAATGATCCAGGAACAGTAAATTTGATGATTCTCCTTACCATGCATCGATAGCAACAAAGCGGTATTGACCATCATCTTGATCAAGTTGCCAAGTGTATACACCGCGTCCACTTTCCACCAATTCAGCACTCTTGCCATATGACCGATAAAGGTTGACATGCGATTGCCACGATGGCAAATCAAAACAGTCGTGGTTGCCACGCATATCGTACCATGGCATGTCACCTGCTCGTTCATCAATGGCTTTGCGATACACCTGCCATTCCTCCAGGTACTGCTGCGACGTGATTCGGCGAGCGTCTTTAGCATCCGTCAAGTCACCCGTGACAACCACAAAACTCGGTCTTGTGAAAAAAGAATTAAGTCTAAAAGTACTGATTTTATCTGTGATAACGCGCTGTAGATTATATACTTACCTCACGATAGGAAGAACTGATTGCAAAAAGTGTAGAAAATGAAGGGTATGACCATTTGCTCGATATTTCGAAAGATGAAGGTCGGATATCTTAAAAACAAAAATTGTTGTTAGTTGTGATGTTTTTGGTCATTATCAACAAACTATCATGATCCCCAATGTTATATATATTTTACCTGTATAAAGTAGAATAGGTTAGAGGACGACGTCCCGATATTCAGGTTGTCATCAATTGCTGGCCGATTAGGCTCCTCTGTCGTTGTTGTCTTCAAACGATAAGGTAATGGCCAAGGAGGACAATGAACAGCTCGCAGGTCCCTGGTGGAAGACCAATGCAAATGACAGGCACGAAGGACGCAGAGCAAGACGATCAGCAGCCAGGTTGATAAAGGCCAATTATGATTACTTTTCATCTAGTAGAACCAAATGAAAAACAGAATAGAGACAGTAGTAAAGTTCAAAATTGTATAATGTCAAAGAGACAAGGAAAAAGAAAAAAAAAGACAGCAATGAAAACGATAAAGGGGTTAAGCAACGGTTGACCATGCGAAAAAGCTCAGACGTTTTGATTTTGTTTTCTTGTTTCCGTTTCGTTTCAAAACTTTTTGTGTGTCGATACCAAACACGTTCATGTCAAGAACGCTGCTGCATTTGCTCGGACATTTTTCCGCGGCTTTCCCACATTCAGTTCATGCCATCTGCGCCATCATCAAACAAACTCGTATCTCCCTTTTGCGTTCATGCCGATAAAAGCCATTTCCCCTCACTCTTTCCTTTTTCTCTTTTTCCCTCATGAGAACGTCAAATGTACAAGAGACAAACCTTTTGTTTTTATTGGACATTGGTTTAGATCAAGCCAATCTAGAATGAAGAACATTTCCAGATATCAGTATTGTTGAAGCTTTCCCAAAAAAGTCAATAATTTCTGTCAGAAGATACCTTGTTTGCAACGTCCAAAGCATCGACATCGGCAGTCAAACGAACAAAGGCCTTCTTGGTACCGTCAGGTCTGTACAATATCAACCCAGTCTGAGCCAACCTGTATTTCCCCAATTCCACACGAGATCCTTTCGAAATTTACCTGATCAGGGTGTTGACCTTGAGAGCTTCAACGTCGTAAAGTCGCTTGACGGCGTTCTTAATGTGGTTCTTGTTGGCCTTGACGTCGACAATAAAGGTCAAGGTATTGTGTTCCTCAATTTTCTTCATGGCGGTCTCGGTGTTCAAGGGGTTGCGAATGACACGGTACTGGTCCATGCGAGGCAAATGGGGGACCGACTTGCGTGCATACTTTGGCTTGCGTGCCAACTTCAAGGTCTTTGGCAAGTGGAAATGGGTCGAGGTGCGGATCTTACGGACGCCCTTGCTGTGGACACCCTTGAGGGTGGCCTTCTTGGCAGCGGCAGCCTTTTGAGTAGCTGATGTATTTTTCCGTTCCATCAATCCATCCATCCATGTCGTTCCCATTCATCCATTCGTCTGCGCTTACCAGCTTGCTTCGGTGCCATTTGTCGATGCTGAAAGAGGAGGGATTTACCTCTTGCTGATGGTGCCACCATTCTAGTATGCCCTGAGCGTCCCCTCTAGTCGGCCTAACGATTGGCCCCCAGAGTCCCAGCAGGTCCGAAATTCACTCTCTCTGTGTGGATCATCTTCAACCATGGAATACAATACAGCTGGTAGTTATCTCTACGATATTGCAAACATTTCACGACATTCTTAGTTAATTCTGCCCCTGGCAACGGCAATTACAGAAGCATCACCGTATGTAGCTATGGTAACCAAATATCTTAATTCCCTTTATTCAGAAGAATCTGACACGTTTTAAGTTACAAGTAGATCTCTGTTTCTTTCTGCAGTAGCCTGTAAATGCATAGCAATTATGGGAGGTGAGTATATCAAGTTCTGGATGTTTTGCCTCCCTTTTGTTGATTTCATTTAAAAAAAAGAGTCTACTTGCTTCCATTTGAAGTTCGGTCATGGGCCGGACCGAAAACTCCGTCCATGCAACAAAACCAGGAGTGAAAACCCTGTCAGGTATTGTTTCTATGCCAACGATCCTCAAAATCAATCATCATGTAGAAGAATGGATATATGCTACTTGCGAGACCTTGCTATTTACCTATGCAATGGACATTAATTATGTAAACCTTTATTCAACTGCTGCTATTTTTTTTCTCCAGTTGTGTGGGTGATGCAAACGTTTCACACCGCCCAATATTTTTTGCCCGTCTCCATGTGTCCGTTCATTTATCCTTTTTCCGCAACTACCACACCATTTCACTCACATACACACAATGGCGCAGTCAGAGACACTCTCAGCTTATGTCTCCAAACGCTTCTTCCAGTACGAACTCATGACTGCGCTGTATGTCATGGAGCCTTGGGAAAAGACTCTGTTCAGTAAGTTGATTGAAAGAAAAAGAGAGCTGTCAAGAGAGAGAATCTTAAAGCTGTTTGTGGTTCCCGCAATCAAGACACGATTATCCTCACCATCGTCTCCCTTTCCGTCGCCACCTTTTACCAATACACCCCGGTCATGATTGGCAAAGTCACCGCCTTGTTCTAAACAACCATAATTTGTGCATATCTTGTTTCGTCTAATCTGTGTGTTTCCTTAGCAACCAAACCTTAGCATATGTAGTTCTTTTCTTTTTTTACTACAGTTTATAGTAATTGACATTTCTTTACTACTACTATTTTTATTGCTACTGCTGCTCGTGTTATTATACATGATGATGCAATTGGTATTTCGAGCGTGGTATCAATCCTCTTCCTCCAGGCCGTGGCGGACGATGATGGTAGATACGACTTGTGCTGTGGGTGTAACGTGGCCGGGGTGGTGGAGTGTCTATCATGCCAGTGGACCATGGTCGTTGTATTATATCTTCTTCGTCATCTTCATGATCATCATCATCTTCTTCTTCTTCCTCGGGTAAGCCATGCCCTTCATCGTCGTAGTAATAGTAATAGTAATCATCGTCGCCATCGGGATCGTCAGAATAGTATAATTCCTCTGCAGAGTTATAACCGTCCCCAATATCTTCTTCTGGTGGATATCTATACAGTTCCGGTGGCTCTTCTGAGAATCGTACTTGCTTTTTACTAGTATTAGACGTCGCGTACAATGGTTGCTTGCGAGGAATTCGATGATGATGATGTGATGCTTGCTGCTGTGATGTTGATGATGATATTGGTGTCGATGATGATGATGCTGGTCGAGGGTGGTCGCGGAGTTCCACTGGCTTGCGTCGCGAATATTGGCGTTGTAGTTGCTGTTGCTGCGCTAGATAATGGTGATGGAAAAAGGGTATTAACTGTGGAGGTATCGCGGCGGCGGTGACGAATGGATGAGACTGCATGCCAAAATGTTGTGGAGGAATCATCATTGGGTATGAATATTGTGCTGGTAACGTCGTGGTGGCATGAGGAAGTGGTGGCTGCTGTGGTAACGGAGGAGGTCTCGATGATGAGGAGGATGTCTCCTGTGGATCCAAGAGGTGTTTCGACAGCAGCGACATGAGCGGACCGTGCGTTGTGACCAGCGGATAAAACCCAGGTTTATCTGTCGACGTTGGCGGTGCATTGGGCGTTCTGCGGTCAAAGACCATGATTTCTTTAGATCGATCTCGGCGCTCGTCTACAATCACTGGCTTCTTGTCTTTCACCAGGAGACCGGTAACTATGGAAACACCAAGCGTCAGTTCAAACACAACGGCAACCAAGGTATATAGGTTTTGTAACAAGTACCTAGAACGACTGGCGGTTGTCCCGCTGGCGTCGTCTCTCTCTTAATGACAACTATAGGTTGTGGGTTGTCGGCGGTGCAAGGAACGTGCAGCAAGACGGGAACGTTGGGACCGTACTCGGCCGCACTGTTGTAGTTATATACGCGTTGATCCAGTTTTGCAATGGAGGAAGGCAGGCACAAAAACGAGAGAAAGCAAAAAAAAGGAAAAAGTAACTCTTTTTGTTGCTTGTTATGTGTTGCCAAGCTTTAGGCAACTGTTGGGCGCCACAGTGTCACAGTCAGCAGATTTGGAAACGGCATAATCACATCTTAACGACAAGTGACGCATGATGCACAAGTGGTTCATTTTTACATTTACGCTTCATGGCTCACAACAAATTTATCGTAAAAATGAGAAGAAAAGCAACCTAAGGAAACAGGAAAGCAAAGTACAGCAGGACCATAGACCATAGTACATAACATGGATATGTCGGTGGAAGACTGTATGAGAGGAGTCACAGAGAGGAAGGAGAGAAGAAAAGGATGGTCTAGAGATGGACTTTACATGATGTTGTCATCTTCCTCAGCGCCATTGTAGATGAGCAAGTTGGGTGTATCAGAGGGGACCTTGTCAAGAGCGTTCTTTGTTGCCAAGGCAAGGATCTTGTCCTTGATCTCCTTCGGAGAAATCTCTTCTTGGCTTTGGCTTAAAAAGTAGGCTGCGAGACCAGCTACGTGCGGTGAAGCCATAGAGGTACCAGAGATTGTGTTGGTGGCGGTCTTGCTACCACGCCAGATGGACTTGATGTTCAAACCAGGCGCGAATACGTCAACGCAAGGTCCATAGTTTGAAAAGTATGCTCTCTCATCAAGGGCAGTAGAGGCACCCACGGTGATGGCGAGTTCTGACGCGGCAGGAGAGTAGTTGCATGCATCACTGTTGTCATTACCAGCAGCAACTGCGAAAACAATACCAGCTTCGACAGCCTAAATAGACGAGTTTGTTTCATACCAAAACAAACTTTAAGGGGTTACTGAAAGATGACACACTTACCCCATTCACAGCCCGATCAAGTGAAGGAGACTTTCCACCACCCAAACTCATGTTGGCGACAGCACCCTTGTAAACCTTTCCAGCTTTCTTTGCCGCAGCAGCATCCTTCAAGTGCATACCAGTTGCTGCATCGACACCTTTGATAACGTCTTGCATCGTTCCTGAACCGTTCGATCGGAGAACCTTGATCGCAACAGGTCGGGCAAGTTTGGCAACACCATACTTTTTACCAGCAATGGTACCGGCACAGTGGGAGCCATGGCCGTTGCCATCCTCATCTACATCGCCAGCGGGGATAGTCTCGCCCCAGGTGGCGCGGCCTTCAAAATCAACATGGTCCACATTGATGCCGGTGTCAATGACATATACTTTGATGTCCTTGCCACCATCAGCTTCGTATTCATACTTGTTGTATGTTCTGAAAGTCAGGGGCGCGCGGTGAGAAATACGAGCTAGGCCCCAGGGTGCGCCGCGCTGGAGCTCGCTGGTGTAAACCATAGAGTCCTTTTCAACATAGGCAACCTGTTGCCAAGGATGGCGCAGTCAGGACCGATTGCTCCCTTATCATGATTCTTTTTTTCTGTCTACTTACGTCTTCAGAACGGCGAATGATCTCCAGGATTTCTTTGCTGAATCTGCCAGAATAGCCTTTCAAGTTTGGCATGTTGTACACGTGGCGGATACCCATAGATTCAGGATGCAACCATTCACTAAACAGGGTGTTATCTTGGTTTTCGAGGATAAGCGACGTCAGCCATGTAGTATGGTCGAGGACTTTGTCAGTGTCAGCGGTTTCCTTGAGGACTACAATGTAAGAGTCCGCAAGCGTTTCAGACTCGTTAGAGACGTAAAGAGGTGCAAGGTGACCTTCGGTGAATGTGGGAGGGCGGACCATAGGAACCGCAGCAATGGAGCTGGCTGCAAACAAGAGGGCACCAGCGACAAGGGAAAGCTTCATTGTAGAGAGATTGAGAGGTAAGAAGTGAGAAAGTAAAGCGCTAGGCGAAAAGAGAAAGGGTGCGCTGAAAAGAAAAGGCGAGAGGCGTCGTCAGCGCTTTTTATGCCGTCGAGGCACGATTGGCGCACCATCAGGCGAACACTGCATGTGACGTCTGGCATTACGGTTGTGCAACCAAACTTTTTGTCGATTGCGTACTTTCTCCTGGGGATTTGCTTATTACCTTTACGATTGTTGGAAAAAAGTGAATCGCATTCCAATTATCACTATGCAACGATTCGATGTATCAGGCTGCTGCTGGGTTGCCAGGGGCAAGTCCGAACTTCCGTCCTCCGGGAGAACAACAAATTGTTCTCACGGGGCTAGAGCCCCTAAAGCGGGCTAATAGTGTATTCTTATCTCTGTCGTATACCCTGTGGATCACTTGAGCAGTAGTATCACGTTCCAACGACACTTCAGTAACTTTTTGCGATGCTGCTATCGAGACCTTTTTCCACGCAGGGTCGAATATAAATAAGTTTGACAAATGGATACACCAGTTTACCGTATGCCCCTATTTTTTCCATTACAACCTTAAAATCCTTTCCACTCATCAGATAATATCATTGCCAGCTTATGACGCAAAATTGTTTATTTCAATTAAGATATAAATAAACAAACCAGTATGTAGCTTTACCTGCATTTCAATAGCTCACTCTTGCGCTAAAAGATACAGAGGTAAAGAATTATGAAGTCTTTGTGTCTAGTCTAAAGTGATAGAAATTGCATCGGCTTTTCTCCTTCACACTACGAGCAAGATGAGACGCTGAAATTATATAGTCCATGCCTAACGAGATGTTTAAAGGCACTTGCTTATTTGATCCTTCCAAAGATATTTTCACTGACACTTTGGTTGACATAGTCAAAGAGACCAGCAGCTGAATGAAAACTGGTAAGCACTACGCTCATGTTTTTCGACCTCATGTCAATCCAGTAATAACGATTGCCTTTAGATACAGTATAATCCTTCAGTAATTGTGTCAAATGTAAAAATTCAATAGAATATTGTGGCGTTGATTCCGTTCCCTAGCTTTGGTCACTTGTCAGCAGCTTCTTGTTGGCTTTCAGGATAAGTTAGCTATCCAGTGACAATTCGTTACAATGAAGCCCTTGAAGAGGAAAGCAGTCAAAGAGATACGTATCATTGAAAACCTTGAGTCACCGTCGTTATCGTTCTCGTTGTGATTTCTGAGGAGCAGCGCTTTGTACGTATCATCTTTTGCCGACTGAAACTTGGTTAACTTGTCATATTGAGCACAAATAGTATAGGCACTGTTACACCCTAAATACGTTAAATGTGAGCTTATTCGAACAGCCGACGGTATTGTCTAATTAATGTGATATACACACGGACAACGATATCAAGTATACAGGAGACAGTGCTGACGGTAAATCTTCAATGTCATAATATTGAATACCGTCGCCTTGGAGCCTTTGGTACATCTCCAGACCTTCAATGGATCAAAACCATTCCAAATTCTCTATCGATGAAGGCAACTGTAAGCAGCAGCCGTCTTTTCCCCATTGAGAGGCTACGCCAACTTTCAAAGTTATATTAATATACGGAAAACCTTTCCATGTCTGTATCATCCATTCATCAATACGTGGCATTCATCACTGTTGAAAATGGGCTTGCTTTATACGCTTGTTCCAGTAGACATGTTTACCCAAGGAGGCGTCTTCTCTGAGTAATTTAGAACCTGAATAACCAAAAGTAACCAGTACAGATTTTACACGGTGTCATTAAATAGTTGTTTCGAAATAGAAGAAACTGCAAGAAATGCCTCTCACCGTCTACATTGTTGCTAAGGGGCTGCGATACATCTCTGCGATACATCTTAGGGACTTTCACGAGGAATGACTCTACCAGTACCCGAACCTCTCAGTAGAAAGCTAGGCTTTGGAGCTCTTGAGCTCTGTCCCAACCTATGTATAAAGATGGCAAATGAATGAGAAATAGACATTAGTTTATTAAAGCAATGGAAGTAAGTGGTGACTTACAGGAATCCTCTAGAGCCATTACTTCTTTGAGGGAGCCAAGTTTTTGAGTCACCATAAGCCGAGTGCTGAACCATGTCTTGAGCATTTGCCAGCGATACTGATCCGCTTATCTAAAGGAAAATGGTAAGTCCGGATCTCAGCTTTAATGCATATCGAAGTTCGATTTTCTCAATATCATGCCTATGTATTGCTTGGACGTCTCGATAATCGCTCCGCCTTTCGGTCCAAATGGAATCGAATAGTCTACATTGACATATATTATGCTCGGATGCTATGAACATTAAACGCTCTTTATAAGAAAGACATTTCACAATCCCTATGTACATTCGAGTGGTTCAACCATTTTGTCCATCATCCGACCGGCGACTCCTGGATGGAAAAGTACAAGCAAAGATGCCCGGGACGATCGCGCTTCACAGCGGATGCACATTAAATCCATATTGGATATGCTGAAATATAAGCATGAAAGATGTAAGATTAGCGCAATTATATAGCTACGTACATGCTTGTTCTTTCTTAAAGTGGCATGCTACAAGGTAGAGAAAGGAAAATGCTAGAAATAGTACGTCAAGATCGCGCTGTAAGTCTTGATTGCATAGTTTAATCTACATTAGATGAAAATGCTTGTACATACTTTTATTCAGTCAGATTGCACAGTAAAATAAAGTTGGTGAACAGCAGGTCTAGGCCTACAAAATTTTAGAAAATACTATCTTACTCGAATCTAGGACCAATAATCGAAAACTCCTAAGCTAGATCCTTGTAGTATTTCTACTCAGGGCGCGCACATGAAGCGGCCTAGGCGGTCAAAGCGGACCGGAAGCTCGAGCCAACAGAGATAGAGAGACAAGCAAATCGCTCATTTTGTCGCACGTACCGCCGGTCTTTTCTACGGAATAGGAAAAGCATGAAAAATGTACAACACACTGGAAACGTCGTTTAGTTCCCAACGCGTTTTCTTCTTGTGGGAAGGACTTAATAAACGAATGATCCTTGGATGACATCTGTCGTGAACAAGTGAACAAATAGATATCCGTGCTAGGGGATGAGAAATATAAAACACGCATCATCGGAAGAAAAGAAAAGGGTTTCCACGAATATGTAGCGTCGATACATGCGCTGTAGGGGCGAGTTACTCGGAGCAACCACGCGGTTGCCACCACGCGGTTGCCAAACGAAAAGAACGATATTATTGAGAGATTTCATTAACCTAAAGCTAGAAGATATCAATGCTTTTCCCTTCATTTTTCTTATGGCCGTCCGTACACAAGCATGTGCGCACCATGCGTAGTTGCTTGATTAGTGCAAGCTTGTTAGCTTAGAGCCACCCTTTTCGGTGCTACATCAGCTGGGACACAAAATTACGCCACATGCAGATTATGTATCTATGCTGGAAACTACCACGTTAAATGGCGTCAAGCTTGAAAAAATGGCGGGTCAAAGAAAAGAAATCCGAAATCGGACAGCGACCCAAACAATTGCCATAGAGGGAACATGGGTAGATCGTCCCCTCAAAAGGTATATACAATTGGGATCTGTTGTCTCTCACTCTCTCTCCTTCTCTCTCACTCTCTAGCTCTTCGGTGAAGATAATTCCGGTAAACCCGATTCGATTGTCATTTATAAGTCTCTGTTATGATTTTCTAACCCTTTTCCAGTTTTTCTTTTCCCTACTCCCCGAACGTGTATTACTGGTATGCTATCTCGAGTCTTGCCTGGCAAAACGCATTCTACAACGCTTGCGGTGAATCATGCAGCAGACTTGAGAATAGCAGTAGTTGAACCAGCATGTATCGGTAATAATAACAACAACATTGGTAGCAGTACTATTGTAAGAAATTATCCCTTGGACGGAAACATAATCTGCACAGGTTTTTGAGACCCCTTTTTTTTCTTTCTAGATATTTAATATTATTATCCAAGACGCCGAATGCGACAGGTCACTCGAGCGTAACTTGCAAGATTTTATTGATTTCCACGAAAAGGTGAGTGATAGAGATAACTTCTTTTCTACAACGCAATGTATGAAAGCTGACAAGAAGATGGATGGTCGTGCAGATCAAACCTATATATCCTCGCAAAAGCAAAATCCAGTTTCCTCACATCAAAAAGTACCAGTCAAAATCAGCAACTTTTAAGCGAAAATGTAAACGAACGATCAAACAACTGTCATGCATCCCGCTGTCGACCAAACCACTATGTGAAAAACTCGAAGAATATTTGTATCAGTGTGCCCTCGATTCTCGTATCAGGCAAACCATTCATTACAAGGAATTTGTATCTGCGCAGCGGCAAAGCGATCACATCATATCAAAAAAACAGCAGCAGCATGCGATACTTGCTCCCACTACTTGTTTGACTGTTTCTTCCTCGAAAACATCCAGTTCTAGCAGACCTTCCATTCCTGTACCATCAAAACCGTCTCGGTCAATATCACTCTCGTCTTCCTCCATATCCACTCCCTTTTCATCTTTAAACACAATGCCACCACAACTCTGTGCAGATTCTTTCTATAACGGTTCAGACGATGACGAAGATGATGCTTCCAGCGTGAGTAGTGCATATGACGATCAGGGGCCAGCAAAAATGTCCATCGAGGATTTTCAAATCATCAAGGTTCTCGGAAAAGGTTGCATGGGCAAGGTATGCGTGTGGAAAAAAAAACCTTGCGTATTGGCTCTGTGTGTGTGTGGTTAGCAGATAACTGATAGAAAAGTGCTACACTAGGTGCTTCTTGTTCGACATTGCCACTCGCAAAAGCTTTTAGCACTCAAGGCTATTAGTAAGGATCGAGTCATTACACAACGCGAGATCGAACACACGCGAATGGAGCGTGATATCCTGACGACCATCGCCAAGGTCCGCCATCCCTTCCTGGTGAGACTTCACTATGCCCTGCAGGATCCGAAACAGTTGTTTCTTGCAGTGGACTATCACATTGGAGGCGACCTCGCGACACAGCTCGCAAAGTTTGTAAAGTTCTCTCCCAAACGGTGTCTATTATACTCGGCGGAGATTCTTTTGGGTTTGCAAGAGCTCCATCGCCTAGGCATCTTGTACAGGTAAAACTGCTGAATCCACTGTGTTATTATTTTTCCTTGGTTTGTCTTTGTTTACCAACATGCATATCGTTTTATTACAGGGACCTCAAACCTGAAAACATTCTTTTAGCTGCAGATGGTCACCTGGTTCTAACTGACTTTGGATTATCAAAGCAATTCTATCAAGGCGGTCATCGCACAGGCACATTTTGTGGAACAGCCGAGTACATGGCGCCGGAGATCTTGCTGGCCAAGGATTACTCATACGCTGTCGACTACTGGAGTCTCGGAACTATCATGTACGAAATGATGACGGGTGTCACACCCTTTTGGGCTGAGACTCACGCCGAAATGTACGCTCGAGTGCTCCAAGACCCATTAGAGTTTCCTGAAGACTTTGATCCCATCGCCGCCGACCTGATAAGCGGCTTCCTTGAACGCGAACCGCATCTTCGCCTTGGTGCCGGCATCGATGGCCCCAACTCTGTGCGCTCCCATCCTTACTTTGCACACCTCAACTGGTCAGACGTCTACAACAAACGTATCCGCCCTCCTTACATTCCTCAATACTCGAGTGAAACAGACGTCCGCAACTTTGACCCGGAATTCATCAAAATGACTCCACGGCTCAGTCCTGTTAATCACGACAGTGTCCTTGAACAACAGTTCCATGGATATTCATTCATCAATGAAAGCATCCTTTCTTCCCGTTCACGTCCTTCTTCTCCGTGCTACAGCCTCAAAAGTATCAACGAACAGCATCGTTCACTTTCCAACTTGTGGCGACAACAACAAAACAATAATCAGCAAAATCGTACATTATTTAATGACAGTGACTTGGCGCTTTACGACGCGTACACTGAGAGCGACATCATGTCACACGACGATGATTTGTTCATATCTAGCTTTGAAGACCCTTCTCCACCACCAAAAGGTCTCTATATGAGTCATTATTACGGTGCAAGGCGGATAAACCTCAACGCCATACGAGTCTAGTTGGACTGGTCTTGATTCCTAATTATTGTAACCTCTTGGTATTTACGTTCCTTGTTCTCGTAATTAACACATATAGATATTGTACTTAGTGTCTACTGTTTGATAAAAATATAGCCCCTTAAAAGTTCCTTTTGATGTAAAAACACGGCATATCTACGTCGTGCTGCCAATATGCTTCAGGTTTACTGCAAAATTTTCGCCATCATTTTCTTTACAAAGTTCTCTCTCGCAATATACTTGAACTACCAGGTTATTGCTGATCCTTTGTCCCACGTTTCCATTCCACAAATTCGTCAAAAAGTACAGGCCCTATTTTATTATTCGTATGGTTAACATTCCACTTTGTGTGGGCCACACGTGCACTTTCCCTCCCCCCGTGGAATACTTACATGCAGACATTTCATCATAGTCGTCGAGGTCAGGCGAGATTGTCGTGACAAAGTCGTAAAAGTTTTGCCATTGATCCTTGTTTATGACTTTAACCGGCCTTACTTGCTGTTCTGCGAGGTTATTATTTGTGTCCAAGAAAACGATGTTTGTAATTTTCCTTGCCTGCAAAAATAATACAAAGTCATTTACCAAGGGGTATTTGGCTCCCAGGATCATGCTCCACAAGATACATGCAACCTTGTGAACTCAAATTAGGAACGGTTGATCACGTTTGTGAAAACAGTCCAACTTACATCAACATCCATACACTTTTGGTTCTTGTCTTTGGCATAGGCAAAACTGTAATTGTAAATGTCACGAATACTTTGCGGGTCATCCTTGATCGCACCTATAGCCGATTGTTTTTGAAGCAGTTTTTCTCTGCTATCCGTTCTACAAAAATGGATGCGAGTTGAGCATGTGTTGTTGTTCTTGTTGTTGCAACACACGCGAAACTCTTACCCCAGAGACTGCATGCCTTGCATCCATTCATTCTTTGTGATGTAACCTTTTTTTCCCATATACGCATGAGCCCAAGAACGTGATTATTTTGAAAAACACATATAAACATCCCGGTTCACTTGCCCATATTTGCGATATTCATCTTCCACGCTAAAATGAGGACCGTTATCTATAAAAGGCATTAGTGATTGAATATGGGATGTATACTTTTTGTCTGGCTACTTGCATCTTCCAAGGATAATCCCAAGTCCTCAAAGAACTTTTGTGTTCCTTCCGGTGATATCGTATCTGGCATGTCTGGATCGACATACTGCTGAAACCAAAGCTCGCACTGCCGTGTATCGAACTATATATGTGTTGTTTATGCAGTCAATGCACATTGTTTATTATTCTCTTTGTCCCATTACAGAAAATAAAAAAGGAAAAAAGAGCGAGCGCGTACCTGTGAAGTAGGTATAGAAGGCGGCATAGGAGGAGGGGTATACTTGTTTTCAGTATAAACATTGGGTGTTGCTGTATATAACTGCTTGGACGTTTTGCTGCTCTGGCTAAAGCTGCGTTTGCTTCGTTTGCTTTGAGACGACAAGTTGCTCTGCTTTGCTCCCATGGCGTAAATGTCTTGCGTTGATGATGAGTCCTGTGCTGTTTCAAAGTACGATCGCTTCAGCGACATTCACGTCCGCGAAGCGTCTCGATTATATGGGTGGAGCTAGGTGGAGAGTTCAAAAACGGGAAAAATGTCTGGTTGGGCTTGCACCCAAGTGACGCCGCATGTGTCCGTGTGTGTCGGGCTTGGGACAACACCATTTTTCCTTGTTTTCGACGCGAGTCTTGGCACCTGCAGCTGTTAAATTCTTTGTCTCATTGGCAAATGAGTATTTTCAGTTACGGCAATAAGATGCTTGATAGTCCCATTCGAATAATTATAGAAGCAAAACATCTGATACCATTGGAAAGGGGCTTGCTACGTTAAGTATCTACTGGTGCATAAGTTCGTGTTACTCGAAAACGAACTTCATGCCCTCCAATAATGCGTTTGCCCCTAAAATAGCTAAACGCTTTGATGCTTGTATGAGGCATCGAATAACGTTTGGAAACTCCTCATATTGCCGCCACAGCCCGCATTTTACGAACTTTTTTGCAATTCCAATTAGCAAACAGTTGTTGTTGGTGCTATATTCCATACACGATCTAGGCATTGCCGGTTACGGCTAGCAGCAGAATATCGTTAATCGATCCGAGTGCATTGTTGAGACTATAGCTGGAACTCTTTTATTGTGTGGATGCAATATTACGAGACTAGTCAAGTTGCAGTGTTTTAATGCTGTCGATCCTGCAAAGAGTCTAACTCATTGCTTATCGAGCTATTTGATAACGCAAAGAGTAACAACGCATTACTTTCGATGGCTTGTTATGCTAAAAGGGAGAAAAGAAGAATGGAAGGAAGGGTTGGAAAATGTAGATGAGAACGTATTTATTCATCAAGAATGGGAGCAGAGCATCATGTCTTATTCACGCCATAAACACTTTTCAAAGTCTTTTATATGTAACATCAACAGCTCATTTTATGGTTTCAAAGCATTGCTCTCGTTGATACAATAAATCATTCTAGGCTGTTCTAGTTGGAAACAGGTGCATTGCTGTCCTTGTAGTCTGGTAAGAGGAATAGTTTCTTTGCATTTCCTCTGCCGATAGTAATCTTGGCTTCGAGACTGACACCTTCAAGTTCTCCATCGAACCAGCCACGGGCATCGTCAAACGATTTGTAGGGGAAGTCGACACAGAAAAGGATTCGGTCCGCGCCCATTTACACAGACAATGCCGACAGATTCCAAGAGTCCGCTCGATGCATTTTATGCAATTAAAGGTACCTCTTCAGTACTTGTAGTGGCAATGAAATTTCTAAAACCTTTGAAGTACAACACGATATATACTTTCAAAAGCTGCGAGCAATGCTTCTATTCAAGATTCTTGTTTGTCTATAAAAGAGATCTGCCATTTGAGGAGAGGCCCAAAAAAATAATAGCGGCATGATCGTTGCACAAGCGGGATTCGTTGCACGGTACGAGCGGGCATGCCTCCAAGCAAGGTACTTTAAGAGAGTACTGTTGAAGGCTATAAAAGCTTTGGCAGACCTTTGTTTTCTTCTTGCCTCGTCGGTGACCATGTCCTGTGAGGAGGGTGGGTGCTGTGGAGTGGGCCAAAGCAGAAATAAATGCCCCCAGGCCCAAGGTTGGTGACCATCCTCAGATGGCATAAAAACATCAGCTCATATAAGGTCTAGCAGAGTATTTGTAGTTAACAAGGATATGAAAAGGTCGTTGAAGGACTCAGACAAACCTCTTCCTCCTGCTTTATATCGTTATGCAGCCTACCTCAGAAACGCAAACCCGAAAGCGATCCCTGGAGAACAGCGATCAATCGCCACCCAGCAAGAAAAGAGTGGTCTCTGGGAACTTCAGAGAGCGGCATTAAGCAAATCCTCATCGCCGATCATGTTGACAGTTGCAGCGAAGAGATCGAACCACAGTTGAATCAAATATCTCTAAAAGAGGTAGAGGCAAAAGTTGAAAGCCCCTTACTGCACGGTTTTAATAACATAGATCTAGCTGGAAGAACTACTATGCGCTTTTACGCAGATTGTACTCGATCGCTCAGGATTCGAGTGCACCGATAAAATTGCTCGAGCTTATTTGCGATAACCGGTACCATGGAAGGAATGCATGGATATACCCCTCTTTGCGCGGTTACCAGAATCGGAGCAGTTAATGTGGAAAGTGTGCTCGATCTTGTTGAGTAACGAAAATGATGGCTCTCGACGTTTATCACATTCCAGGACTGCCTGAGAGCTGCTTCGCGACACGACTCTGAAGCTGCTTTACTAAAAGGTACATAATAAGCTGTACCCAGTCGAGCAGAAGCCAAGAGCAAGAGATAGAAAGAACAAGTGAGAAAGAATGTGGCTCGGTTTTCTTCTTTTAAATGAATTCCTTGCATAAAATACACGATGCGTGATGAACTCACACTTTACAATTTTTAAGTGTGAGCGCGTCTGAAATGTACGCAAAACCCAACTCTGCAAGTAAAGAAAGTGAAAAGGAAACAATCCGTATACTGAAGGTTGGCTGTCGCCTCTACATAATTGGAAACAGTGTACCATGTGCTGTACATACAATGAATTGGAACTGGGTGCTGCATGGACATTATTTGTCCATTACTCGCAACAGAGGTCTATCATCCAATTTTGATTCAAATGCGTTACAAGAAAAAAACCTTCTTGACTAATGTCCGTCGTTGCACTTATTTCATGCACTTGAATATTACATAGAACACACGATGCATCAATGAGAATTCTCTCACCAAGCGTATTTTGTCTGTTTAATACCCAGAAACAGTTAGTGAAATGCCGAAGCAAGGTTAACATGCAATCTCAAGAAAATGACATGAAAAAGAAAGTCATTGTCATAGTTCCTGAGCTCAAACATCGGATTGCAAACATGGTATCCACACAAATCTCAAACGCAAAGTAAAACCGTCCTCTGTTGATTGCTATGTAGTATAAATTATATTGTAAATGGTTATTCCATAGAATCATCATGGAGGAAACGATACACATTTCATAATGCGAGCCTCTCTCAAATTGAAAAGGTATTAGAAAAGTGTATAAGAAATTGCTATTAGCCATTTAGAGCGAGTCAATCTGGGTATGCGCTAGCTTATTTACATGAACGGTTGGAGAGACTGGAAGAAGGTGAGTTTACGCGGACGAGATAGCAGGATGAGGATGAGGATGCGTGCTCTTTCTACGATACCACAAGAACTGTAAGAATATTGTGGCATCAAACACCAAAGTGCCGGCACTTCCGATTAGGTAAGGCACTGCTTCCAAGAGAGTTTCTCGAGTGTGCCCAGGGTGCAAGAGTACGCTTGAAGAATAGGTCAGGTTGCCGCATGCAGCGAATGCAAACAATGCAGGGGAGAGACCCTCCACAGATTTCCGTCTGCGATTTTTTAGAATTTGAGGCAAGCGGGACAACAAGTACAACGCCGTGCAGATCCAGGCGAATATCCGACCAATGACGACCGTGTCTAGCTCGGCTGTACTTGTGGTCATGCTTGCTGCTGTTGCTGTGGTTGTCATGGTTGGATTGGGTATCCGGGTGCCAAACAGCATGATGGCCATGAGAACACTGCCGATTTGTTTGTTGCGATTATTATTGCTACTGGTGCTGGTGTTACTGCTACTGCTACTGCTGTTGTTGGATTCGCAGTGGGTCAAGTCTGTGTAATGGTGGATGTGATCGTTGAGGGTATACCATTTGCTAGGTGAAGCTGAAGCAGAGTAAAGTTTAAGCTCGTCTTCTAATGTCTTTGTTGCATGCTCAATGAGTAAAGGGGTGCGAACGGAAGGATGTTGAAAAGCTTTGGAAAGGGGGTCCGTTTTATCGTCAGAGCGTGGCGAAGATGTGAACGACGTTCGTTTCCGCTTGATCTTGCTGTAATGTATCCACTGCAATAGGAGGCAGACGTCGATGAAAACAAAGTACATGCCGAGGTATCGCTGGAACGGCAGCTGATGAGTCAGTAAGCACCCGACGAGGTTGGCAAAATCGGCTAGAATATTTCACAAGTCAGTATAAGGCAATCAACACATACCCCGCCTCCTTCTCCTCCCCCAATTTCTGACGTCGTGTGAGTCACCTGCCTGCAAGCCATATGGATAGAAAATTAATACTTAGTGAGTCCACAGAACCTACTTTATAGTTTTCAACAACTTGACTGCAAATATAGCAAAAAAGAAAAATTTTAGTGCTTTTGAAACGGGGACAGAGATGGTAAAGAGAGATTTACGGCAGCTGCGCGTTGAGCCAACAGAAAATCGAAAGGTATCCAAGCAGGACACTGACAGCATCTTGGAAGCCATAAACACAGTCTCCAAAGATGTACTAGAAATTCTGTCAGTGTTTGGATACAGAAATTCTTATTGTCACAATTAATATGGATCGTACATATATCCAATGAATATATTCGACGTTATCCTGTGTGGGTATGCATTGAGCCATGAATCAAAGTTCGTAGTCGTAGAGTATAGGTAGAATAAAAAGGAAGAAGAAAATAAATGACAGTTGGCTCCGTTTCTTCGCGTCTTAAATGCACAGGGCGGTCATCGGAAGGTTATCAATCCCGACCCGTTTCCAATTGATATGAAAATTTCCTTCTTAAGGGACTCAGGGGCATTCAGGGCAGTTTGACCAATGATAAGCTTGTCAATTCTCTCACGTCGTCATTTTCGTCATCACCCGCAAAAACCTATCTTGGTTATCTTCTCCTCTTTTCCTACTTTGCCAAGTATTCGGGATATCGTCTTTGTAACCCTTGAACTCACTAAACACTCTGGAAGATATCAAAATGAGAATCGTTTTCACGCATGAATGCAAGCCATCCTTCTGCTGCTAGTATACAGGGCACCGTCCGTGCCCTCATGGATTTCCACATTACGCCTGCGCAGCACCGTGACCTGGGATCGATCACAAGGCACGTTCTAGTTTCAGAGATAATAGCCGCCGTTATCAATATTTGTTGCAACCACCAGCTGATGTTCACTGATAATGTAAAACGCACCAGATCGGGGGTTGTGGGCGCAAACAACTCCTCGCAAATTCAGAAGACTTTGATTATTTCCTGGGATTACTATAATCAACGTCTTCACTTCGTCTCTCATTTTTACAGAATTTGGTATGGAAATGATGTCCTCTTAATAAACTTGACGTTTTAAGTAACTACGATTTAGCGCAATCTTTTAATATTTGATGACAAGCCAGATAATAATTAGTTGGCTTTGCTGCTGTCCATAGAAGATAATTGTGCGCTGCCATGAAGGATAGCTTGCATCATTCGAAGCAATGATGTCTTGCCTTGGTTGACGGCCAATGCTCTCATTTTTCATTTTCTTACACTAATGCCGGTACTGACAATCCGGTCCTTTCCGTGCCGAGTACATAATCATTTTACGATGCTATGCCTTCCTTAGATATGCCTTACTGGACACAATGTCTTGGGAATATGTGTAAGTCTGCTACTTTGAGGATCTTCTTCTTCAAGTAATTCGCATATGGCATCTAGGGAACAAATATTAGTAACGGGGATGCGTAATGTGAAACAAAATGTCTTTCAAATAAAGGAACATGGTGTTGCTATCTGGCTATCTGCGAAGTGTACATTCAAAGTGAGGAAACGAACACACCAGAGTTAGCATACAGCAACAACAAGGGATCTGAGACGAATGAAAGACCGCCCACTCACACAAGGGATGCTTAGTTACCCGATGGATATACTTACTAACATGAAAATAGAATGGTTTACATACTCATTGATGTCAAAAGCTATGCATTAATAGTTATGCCAATTAAAAAAAGAAAACAGTATCTTGGACAATCAAAAATCGTCCTGTGGACAAGATGCAGAATGAGATGGCTCGCGTTACTGGAGTAACAACACAGCTGAACGACATCGAAGGTCGATTAGTGTTACAGACTCGGTTGCTGAGGTATTGGAATAACTATTGCTGCAATGTTTTGCTTTACAGCTGCATGAAAGATCAGGGAAAATGTGATGCCCGCCAACGTACAAGGCATGACCCCAAACGGCGCAGATCAAAGCACAACGATACCCTGCAACCGACAGCAAAACTTGCGGATACCGCTAATTTGCGACTCTAGTAAAAATTGGGCTTACAAAAGTTTTGTAACTGTGGTCGGCTCAAACTAAGGTAGCATAAACGTGGTACGGCTTTTTGATTTGAGTATGAAAGCCACGATGTTATCTCCCACACTATTACGGCATCCCTTCGCTATTCAGGTTAAAATGTATATGCTTAGCACATTTATTTGGTTGAAAACATATGAGGTGCCATATGCCCGCCTTGCATCAAGTTAGGAGGGAACTTGACGCCGGAAATAATCAGTGAGTTGTGTTAAAGCCGAGCATGAACATGGAACAACTTACGGCAACGATTTTCATAAGCTTTGCTGTTTTGTTTTTTAAGTTAATCCAATATATTGTAAAGCTCTTCTGCATCACAAAATCACTGATGATGATCGTGCCCTGTGGAATCAGAGAACTGCTGATAAATATCTTCACTGCTAGTGAAATATCATCATTTTAGATTCTTTTCTCACCAATTATTTACCCTGCTAACGAGGGATGACATAATATGGAAACGGACGAATTTGACAGTATGTGCCTTGAACCATGTTTTTATTACATCAAATTTACAAACCATCTTCGGTCTCCAGTGTTCGACTACACCCATAAACTGAATGATCTTATTTATCAAGACCGGCAAATTCTTTACCGTACATATCGCAGACTCAAAAACTTTGAAGAATACATACCTGTCGATAACCGACAAGAATACGACGATGTCAGGAATGCTATAGAGACGATATACGTTAGCTTGAACGCAATCAGCGCGTGTTTGATTATAGAAATTGAATAGTGTCTCACGGTGCTGGAACATATATCGAAGGTAGCGCGTGTATTGAAACAAGCTATCTGTTAACGCTGTCGGTATCGGGAACTCTAGTCGATTGATCCCTTGACGTTCCTTCTCCTTGTTGAGATCGTGGTTACGACGCTTGGATCCCATGATTGCGTAATACTCTGCAGTGCTGGCAGTCCGTCTTTCGTGCGAGACATTTCCTGAGCCATATGCAGCCGTAAATAGATCTTTTGCCCCAGGTCGATTGCGCATACCCGGAAGAATTCTGATGTCTCGGTTG
>KK100089.1:35846-57260 GCA_000611695.1 Rhizomucor miehei CAU432 | reverse complement strand
GGCCTTGTTCGTCTCATATTGATTTTCCGCATTCTCCACTTTTCTTGCGACGGGTAGTGACGAATCGTTTCTGTATCGATAATTATAGATTTCCATTGGAAATTTGGCAAAGGTACGAGCGGGAACAAGCGTGGAGGAGTATGAGACATCTTGCGCGGCTCGTTAGAACCCTTCGTGATGCCAGACTCAAAGCTGTTTGATGTATGTCTTGTTCAGATTCGTAGATGGCCAGAATATGATGCAAAAGAGGTAGCTATTTCCAGGATCTTTCGAGATTGCCCCAGGGCTCAGACCATCCGATGAAAGTCTGAAACAAGATAAGCCAATTAACCTTCCTTCGAGGTTTTCCACGATGTAATTTGCACAAGTTTCTGCTAATGCTAAGCACGCCTCTGAGAGAGGCCCGCATATCCGGTAGTAGGTGTGTACGTTGAAGCCGGGTATATAGCCTTGAAGTTGTCAAATGCTTGCGTAATATTAGCTGGCAGGTTTGGGTTCGTATTTGATATAGTTTTTCCCATAACAAGCTGCCAAACTGAATACCAAAAGGTTTGAGAAAATAACTATCCTGGTATGGATTCCGTTGCGTCTTGCATGAGATAGCTGTGTACGTAGAGCTCGTGGATGATGTAGTAGTTCACGAATAGCTGGGCTCTCCAGGTTATCTGCCTCACCGCCTCACAAAGTCGGAGGACGCCTTGACGAAACTCTTGTCGGTATTGATTCTTCAAGATGGAATTGAGCCCGTGAACCCTCGTGGAAGTTTCTTTGTTGCCTTCGAGTAGATCCTTCATTGTCTCTTTAATTGCCGGCTTGTGGTTTATACATGACTTAGACCTTGATGTGGCGTGGCCGTCTTGACCACATGAAGCACACAGCCCAGTTGCAGCCGATTGATTTGCGTTAACTTCGTTCGTTCAATCCTTGCTCGCTTTTTCTCTTGCGCTTTCTCTTGTAGCTCGGCCTCAGTTTTTTCGCTTTAATCCGGCTACATTTAGAAATATTTAGCCTTAAACCTGCAGAAGATCTATTCCTTTCACAGGGGATACCTTTTGGGACAAACTTTGCACAGGCTTTGCTTCGTTTGATTGCGTGGCCTGTTTGCCCGCAATCTTTGCACACTATTCGCTTCCAAATAGACAGAATCAAAATGATGCAAAGCTTCAACCTGGAAGAGAGTGTAAGTATGTTCGAAGCAAAGAGGGAATCAACAGTTTGTCGCTTATTTGGTCGAGCCTTTCGCCTCCTGGAGCATTCTTATCTTAGTAGCAAATGACGTTTGTAACACTACCTAATTCTTTGTTGGACATTTTGATATTGGATAAGACAATACTGAAGAATTCCTAAATAACTTTGCGTAACTGATCAAGAGTGTAAAAGGTTATAGGAGAGCCGAAAGACGCGTAATGCGGCATTTAGCTCACTTGAAAAAGCCATCACACGCTGCTTTTTTACAGCTCCAGGAAGTCGTATAAAATGGATGTCATATTGATACTGTACAGTAATGTCAAATACGATTTGACTTCTGCTGAAAACGGGAAAGCAATCTTTTGCTTACGCTATTGCTTAAGATACTTGAATATGCTCCGCATCCTGTTTATGAGGACTTTGCGAGACCATTCTGCATTTGAATTCAAGGGACATAAAGAGATTCTATTAACGAGTACGAGTTTTCTGTCCTCAGTGTATGTAGATGTCGATTCTTTTCCCAACCCCAAGCGTGTCCACAAAATTACTTTCAGCTCACAATAACTTAACAACGATTTGCACAGCTTGTTGAAACTTGTGAAACTTTAATTGCTAATTAAAGTGCGCAAACTGCTTCAAGCAGACAACGTAGAAGATGCCCATGATCAGCGCAAACATGTATTGAAAAGAACGCAAACGTATTCTCAGTGGGCGCAAAACTGAAGGAAAAACCTGTAGATATGATTACCGTCTTTGGGCGGAGGCAGCCTCGCCTTTCTTGTCTGATCAATTTTTTTTCTTTCTTTCTTTCAGCAGTGTATTGACAGGCCAATGTCGTCCCAAGCTCGGCTGTGCAGGGAGCTCATCAGGGAAGATTTCGGTCCTTTCGCCGCGGTACGTGTAAACCTTTGGCACATTGGCTTACAGTATCTGATTCGAGTAGAAAGTGGCAAATCAAATGCTGCTCAAGGGACGTCTTTCCCTCTTTGATCTAGTGCGCTTCACCAACTTGACACAGAAACAAGTCCGAGAGTCTCTCGTCGTTCTTATTCACCATGGTCTTGTGCACTTTACAGAGCCAGAGCCCGGACAGCGGGGATCTACTTTTTATCAAGCCGATGCAAACAAAATCACTATGCGATTGCGGATCGGTCCTATACTGCGTGTCACTCAAGAGCAATACGGCCAAGAGGTTAGACAAGTCAACGTACATTTTCAACATTTTCATATAACAACTATGGTCTAGGCTGTAAATGTGTGCAAGATACTTTACACACATGGCCGTATGAGATTGGGTGATGTGCTTGAATACATATCAGAGACGGAGGGCAAGACAAAGAAGAGTAGGTTCGAATACAGGTTGGATAATGGATTTGTCTTAATAGTTTTGCCAAAAGAGATGACAGATTATATCCGAGCATTTACAAAGTTGGCGGTAGCAGGATTAATCACAGCTATACTTCCTGAGCACAGTCGTTCCAATGTCGACCGATTCATAGAGGCGCAAGAAAAAGAAGCAGAAAAATACACAATTACAACAGCAAAGGACATACAGGCTATTAAAAAGGCTGCTCAAGCACAAGTCGAAGCTGAATTTGCTGTTGTTGAAGGCATTGGCATGGTATATTTAATAATATCAGATAGGGTTTCTGCGATATTTCTAACAATATGCAATATAGAAACGAAAAGCTGTGGATTCATTAGGCTCGGAAAATAAGGTACACATCATATTGGTGAAGCTGTATTTATTGACGAGGCTGAGGCATATTGTGTTTAGAGAGCGGCAAGAAAGGCTGACGACACTGCAGATGACGTCGAAATTGATGAAAAGATCTTTTTCACAATCAACTACGACAAGTACAACATGATCTTCCGCAACAATGTATGTCGTTGCAAGTCATTAGAGAGTGGATGACGATTTTAACGCCAATCACGATAGGCCATCATTGATTACGCTACGGAACGCATCAACCGAACTGCAGGTCAAGTCATCAAGGCCTTTTTAGATTTCGGAAAAGATAAAATGAAAAGCTTGCAAGAAGCTGATTCTCGTATGTGGTAAAAAAGGGGATATCAATATAAGGATACTGATTGTGTGTTGCTAGCATCGACCACTCCTCTACATATTGTAAACATGCTCTCAAGTGATCTCTTGACACAAGGAGACATTGTTCTGCAACCTGATCCAACGGATCCGAACCGAAAACCATCGGCAAACGACGTTGTCAAAGGCTACATTATGCTGCTAAAAACCGACCAGGCTGGATTTATCACGTCAAAGGACGAGCGAGGTGCAAATCAATACGCTGTCAACTTTGCAAAGCTTCGTGAGACTATGAAACGGCGTGTGTTTGAAGGTTTACTGCGGGATAAATTTGGCATGGCTACATGCCGCATCGTCCGCATTCTTCTAGAGAAGGGCAAATTGGAGGAGACACAGATCACCAAGCTCGCCATGTTGCCGCCCAAAGATACCAGAGAGAAACTTGCATTGCTCAACACAAAAGGCGTTGTGGAAATTCAGGCAAGTTTTTTTTGGATCACAAATATATGAACAGAGTCATGGTGCTGAATTTGTGTATGTTTAGGAAGTACCGAAATCTGCTGATCGTGCACCAAGTCGAACCTTTCACCTTTGGTACGTTCCATTGGAGAAATGCTATCAGGAGCTTCTTGTCGACGTGTATCGTGCAATCGGCAACATTCAGCAACGTAAGCAAAAGGAACTAGAGATGCGATCCCGTTTGTTGGACAAACTGAACCGAGAGGATGTCATGGCCAACATGGATTTGCTCAGTGAAGCTGACAAGAGAGATGTGGATGAAATGAACAAGGTGCTGTTACGACTCGAGACATCAAAGAAGCGGTTAGACGAAATTATCATGATCTTCCGCGACTTTTAAATAAAAGTAGTGAAACATAAAAAGAAATACGCGCATGAATCTGAAATTTGCATTTTTGCTTTTTTCTCGTTTGTCCAGACAATTGTTATGTCTGAAAAAGCTCACAACCACCGCGCTTTATATAAGCGCAACAGCATTCCAAGAACGCAAGAGCAGCTTCGTGATCGCCACATTATACTCGACGAATCTTTGAGAAAGAAACACCGGGAGCAGTTCATTACCGCAAAACGATTCCGTAATCTCACTCGCCGGGAAGAACGCGAAAGCACCACTCCTGGGCCCGAGATCGTTACGGAACATGACGGCAAGTTACCGCATGGTGGTCAGTGTCACCTATGGGCTGTACTGACCATCGCTCAGAGGATATCGATCCCTATTATCGTTTGACACCGGCCCAAGTCGAAGATCTGAAAAAGGATCTGAAAAGTGCAGACCGAGAGAGACGGCTCGAAGCTGCACATTATCTTGGAAAGTTTGTGCTTGAACCGGCTCAGGTGTTGATCGATTTCATTACGCAAGGCGACTGCATTGAAAGCTTGACAGTAAGACATTCCTTCTTCAAATATGATTTTGCGTTATCCAGGATCAAAGATTTTTGTACTTAACCCGGTTTTTTTTTTGCAACACAGCGCATGCTTTCAAGCAATGATCCTGAAGAGCAGCTTCAGGCTGTTAAAACAATATCAGGTATGCCTGTGGATTTTCTACTGATTTTAGCATATGGGAAAATTTATGCTGTGTGGACTAGACATTGCTGCTGGTCCGTACGACCTCTGGATCAAATCCATCTCGACAGTGCCATACATGATATCGCTGCTGGCCTCTGACAATGCTGCAAGTATTGATATTTTGCACGCTATGCTTGCACATCCCTTCTGATTATTAGTTGCACAGAGCTTGTCTGAAGCAGCGGCGTTGGCACTAGGAAACATGGCTGCGGAGGATCTCGGACAGCTAACAACTGAAGACGATGAAGTGCGTGCTCAAATATGCAACAATGGAGCGATTCCTCCTCTTGTGAAACTCCTTAACTCGAACGTGGGTTTATGAATTTGATGTGCGAATACGAAGTGTCTTGCTAATTGACTTTGTAGGATTCACGCCTGATCCAAACGGCATGCTTCACCCTTGCCAACTTGGCACGAGGACAGGAAAAGCAAATGGTTCGGGCTGGTATCTCGGAAGCACTGTTTCGGCATATGAAGGATAAGACGGTAACATCGTATAATCATACTATTTGCGATGTACAATATTACTAAAGAAAGTTTACTGTTGTGTTAGACCGATACCGTCACTGAAGTATGCTGGGTGATGTGCTATTTATGTGCTGGATCTGAGGATTTCAAGAAAGAGCTTATACAACGGGACATTCATGTGTTGCTGGTACGTTCTTTTGACGTCTTTCTATTTTAGCCTATTCTTTAGAATGCTAAGAGCGATGATAGGTTGAAAACTTCCAGATCTTGGCTGATCAAGGGCCCACAGTACTTCCTGTTCTAAGAACATTAGGCCACTTGGCATGTGGTTCGGACGACGATATTGAATGCTTGCTTGATCAAGACAATTTCCTTTATACTCTTCTGCAACTGACGCATTCTGAGCAACAGTGAGTGTGGGACAAGATGTTGATATCCGAGTTTTCAAAGCTTTGCTAAATCATTCTTTGTGATTTACACAGTGCTATACGAAAGGAGTCATTATGGGTGCTTTCAAACATTACAACAACGTAAGCTAATTACTCTATTCATTATCATCAAACGAAGCAGTATATTGATGATTAACTCTTTCATAGAGAGCGCCCTGAGAATATCAAAAAGGTCGTTGATGGCAATGCACTCACGTACATTGTCGATATTATTGTTCAGCATACAGCATTTGATATTCGACAAGGGGTCAGTTCATTGCCATAATCCTCTTCTTGTATAACATGTCCTTTAACTCATGACTACTCGCAGGCTGCCACTTGCCTAATGAATATTGCTTTGCATGGCGAGCAATACATTACTATGTTGCCACACAAGGACCTACTTCCAGGTATGTCCAGATATTGCACTCAAAGGATTAAGATAGAAGCTGACAGAGCATCGTCCTTAATAGCCTTCCTTGAGCTTATTCGGTCCCAAGACGTTCAATGCATGCGAGTAGGACTCTCGTACGTCGAGATGCTCTTGACGCGTGTTCCAAGGGTAAGATATAAAAGCTACTTAACTCGAAAGTTGGATATTAACAGTACCCAGGGAAACGAGCTTATCGAGACCACGCCTGCTTGCATGGAAACGCTTGGGTCAGTGAACCCTTCCCCCGACCAAGAGCTCTATGAGTTTGCAAACAGACTAGTTGACAAATTCTATAACGATAACCCGGCTTTGGCCAGCTAAAAAAGAAAAGACGAAGTTTCTCTGCTGTGTAAAAAATTCAAATGTCTGAATATAAGACCATGATTTGTCGGAGAAGCATGACCCACTTTGTAGGCGGAGGCGACGCGTAAGTGCCATTCTGCTTTGACCTGGAAACCTTCTTCAACAACAATGGACGCATTTCCTTCACGCTGGGGAAAACCTCGCAATGAATACGTCGACGAGTACAACACTGTGCCACTTCACAAAAGCCTTCCTGACGGTCTGTCCCAGGCTGCATATGGACCTGTTACTCGAACGCAGTGAGTACACTCTTTATACATGCAATTACCAGATCTGTAAGACTTGGAACTAACCGCAATACCCACACAGACAACCAATAGTCACTGGTACCTCAGTAATTGCACTCAAGTACCGAGACGGTATCATGATGGCTGCCGACATGCTTGGTTCATACGGATCGCTCGCTCGCTTTCGGGATATCGAACGATTATATCCAGTTGGTGACTTTACAGTTGTAGGCGCTTCCGGCGACCTTTCAGACTATCAGTATATTCAACATCTTTTGGATTCTATCATGTAAGGCAAAAAGAATTGATTGGAAAAGAGCGATGTTCAGTCAACGTATTGATGTGTATGGCAACCGACTTTATTTATAGGGTACAAGAGCATTGTCACGATGACGGACATGTGCTTGGTACACCACATATTTTCGAATATCTCTGGAGAGTATTGTACAATCGACGATCCAAGTTCAACCCTCTGTGGAATGCTTTAGTTGTTGGTGGTTTACACAAGGGAGAAAAGTATGAAGAAGACGAATGAGACGTGGCATTACTCTGTTATTGAAAACTAATGGGATATTCATTGTAGATTCCTTGGATATATTGATTTGAGAGGAACCACATACCAATCATCTACGATCGCAACTGGATTCGGCGCACATTTGGCACAGCCTATTTTGCGAAAGAGAGTGGAAGGACGAGAGAACGATATTACAGAGCAAGAAGCTATTGACATCATCAACGACTGTATGCGCGTACTCTTTTACCGCGATGCCCGATCAATCAACAAGGTATGCTTACATGATTTTCTCGACGGATCGCAGAACTGTGACTTACACGTATCTGAATATAGTTCCAAAGAGCAAAAATCACTGAAGCTGGCGTTGAAGTCAGCGAACCCTACGGTGTGGAAACCGAATGGTCATTTGCCGAAAAGATTCGAGGATACGGCGCTTAGACACCTAGTCATTTTAATTGTCTTTGCTATTGTTACAAGGGAGAGAAAGAACTGCAGCTGTAAAATCTTGTTGACTATTAAGCACGCTCTTTTTCGGTTGGGCTTTCCCAGGAATAATCCTTGTAAGGCTTGAGGATGCTGTCAATCTCTTCTAGAGCTTTGGTTTCGATTTCAGGAACTGTTTCCTTTCCTTCCTGTCGTGCCTTTACACGTTTCCATGCTTGGAAAGCCTTTTGGACGTCTGTCTTGTTTTCTAGGCCAATGATCGTCGTATCCAATCGGAAAATATCGCGGCCTGAGAATGCAAACATGGATGCCAGCTCCGAGATGTTGAGACCTTTCTCCTTGGTTAGATCAGCACACTTTTTGGCTGCTGCTCGTAATTGTTCGTGAGCAGGGTGCCAGGCTGGTGGTCCGGCCTCACGGAATAGGGCCATAGCAAGTGGTGACGCACTCTGGACATAACGTACACCGGCAGCGCGAAACTTTGGTGCATATTCCGCTAGTTTTGTGTTTTGCAAAGTGTAGTGGCAGTAAGACAAGATAACGTCCAGCGGCTGACCCTTCTTGTGTTGATGTTCGGCGATCTTTAAAAGAATAGGCAGCGGGTAGCCAGAACAGCCCACGTATTTGATCTTCTTCTCTTCCTATATGGTAATTGATTGTTTAAACATTTAGTTAACTCTACTCTCGAGATTACACAATGCAGTCTGATTCGGGTAATACCTTGAGCTTAAATAACTCCTGGAGAGCGCCGCCATCGCCGACTACTTTGTCAAAATCGACAAACTCTACGTCGTGGCATAGAACAACGTCAATGTAATCCGTGTGCAATCGCTTCATGCTTTCCAAGACACTCTCGCGTACGCGCTTTCCGCTGTAGTCGAACTCCTTGGTGGTGTAGCCATATCGGCCGACCTTTGTCTGGAGATAATATGTTGAGCGTGGGAACTCGTCGCTGATCTCCTTGAGGGCATCGCCGAGAATATATTCACTTCGACCATAGTAAGGAGAAGTATCAAACATGTTGATGCCTAACAAATATCACAAAATTTGAGTTGTTGTGATTTCTTGCATAATTTTTTTATAATTTCGTGAACGGAACAGACCTCCACGGAGTGCTTCGCGGCAGGCTTCCACAGGCCAGTGAGACTCAATCTCGTCGTAAGTGCCTGAAAGTGCACCTGCACCGAAGCTTAGCTCGAATGGCTTGAATTCGTTTTGGTTTACGGGCTGGTAGAACCTTGTTTGTTAATTGCAACACAACCACTGGGAATCTGCCAATGTGTTTTTCTGTACCTGTGCCATGGCAATGTTAAAGAAAGTTCAGAAACAGAGTTTCCTGCGCCAACTCGAGAAATGACCTCCGAACCTTTTGGGTACGTAATGCAAGAGGTGCATTGACTCGCATGCCACAAGCGAAAACAAGACAACTGGAACACTGATTTCTGACTAAATTGCATAAATGATTGACTAGAATCATAATAATATTCCTATCTTATTCAAATGATATGTTTAATCACAAAAAACGAATCTATATACGATCCTGTCCTTTGAGATATTGTAGCTAAACGTAAGCTAGTTGCTGGTGTGCGTAAAAGGCACATTTCTCTCTCCTTTGAATCACTGTGGACCCGAACATCAAGCAGGTAGCTCTGGGGGGGATGTTGTCGTGGCAATCTGTTCCAGGTCGTCGGTGACACAAAGACTTTGATAATCCATTGTTCTTCCACGCGTTCCCCTCTCATTCCATTTCAGCAATGTACTTCAAGCCGTTCGATAGAGAGGTGACCAAAACTGACGGGAAGCACTTTCATTTGTGGCGAACTTTCTGCAGAGAGCACAAATTGCAGCCCGAACCATTTCCAATATCGAAGGAATCCCTCATCTTTTTCATCAACAAGAAGCGAGGTAAACAAAGGTTTCAGAGTTTGAGAAGCATCTGCGCAAGTTTCAGCAAGCATCCGTTGCATGGCAAGGAATGGATCGAGCAAGTGCTCTGCTGTGACGAAGTAACAGATCTCCTTACGACATTCAAGGTTGAATGCGCTGATATGCAGAAACAGAAGAAGAGGTCAAGGGAAGAATTTGAAAGGAAAGCCAGGGAAGAGCGCAAAAAGGAACGCGAACACTTGCATGTTGTTGAAGGCTCAACTCATAGGGGTAGAGTAACAACGAGTTTGATCCATTTATTGCATAAGCAATTATCTGACGCGCGAACGATCAACAAACCAACTTTAGGCTTTGTGATTAGCACCGCACCGAATCAAATACCAGACATGCCAGCATCCATGCGCCGCTGTTCATCATCATCTTCAACATTAGATACCTACACAACGGCTTATGACAGTATACCCATCGTTCCCGTCAAGAAAAATACGTTAAAAAAAATGCCAGCAAAAACCCTAGAGTAATCATTACCCTGCACAAACCACCCACTATCCAAGATATACTCGACGGTCCTCTCGCCAAAATCACCATTACTCAAAGAGGGTGACCATGTAAGAACCCTCCAACCAGTTCTTTTGCTCCTTCTTAATCTCTTTCCTCATCAGCTTCGCCTTTTTCCTTCCTCCCCCTACTGGATACGACGATATTCTCCGTTATAATGAAAAACTTGCAGTCTTTATTGTTGACTTAATGATTCATGATGGGAAGAGGAGGGCCTGTCAGAAAGAAGTCTCTGCGTGCAAAGATAGACTTGTAGATGTTTTGATAGCGTTCCTTGCCTGCAAGTTCGCCTATGCTAAAAGTTCAGTTTTTTCGCGATGCATTTTGGCCTTGGTTTCTATCTTTAAACATACATCCAGCCACGATTTTGCCGCGCACACCATAGGTTCGTTCCAGATAGCTGCGAACTGGGCCACTTACTAGAACGAAATCCTCGCCATACTTGATATCTGCTCGTAAAACGCCTTCCTGGTCGAAGAGAACCTCGTTGGGAACCATGCCTGGTAAATCGTTGCTAGCATCTATGTATCAGAACGTGAGCAGTCATGTTTAGCATGAATGAATTACAAAGAGTCCTTTCTCTCACCGATAATAAAATCGAGCCATTTCATAAACCACGGTTTTTCCACGATATTGACATCATCCACGATTTCCTGGGAAGACAAGAGCCGTCTCTCAGTCCATCGTCGATGTTCCAAAACCCTGTCATAGAGCTCCTTGTCTTGATTCGGCAGCTGTGTTAGATACGATACGACTAGACGAATGATGTATTGCTCATCTTTGGATTTGGCCATGCTGGAGAATCCCCAAAATCCAAGCTGATTAAAAAAAAGAATAGGATGTATGTATCATCAGCATCCGCTATTCAGTCCATTTTTCACTGTAGAACCCAATCAGATACTCACAGGCATACGACAAGCATAGCACCACATTTCCAAAAAGTTGAACGGCGATAACTTGAGTATGATAGGATGGCTACAAGTCTCGCAGTGTTCCTTGATATGACCTGGATTTGGATCACCTGTCAAGAACGTAGCACCGCCGCATCCTAGTGGTAATTTTTTATTGATGATCATTAAACAACGCCTTCATAAGTAAAACAATTTTGATGAGTCAAAAGAGAAAGTGAATCAGGTACTTACCAACAAATTCACAATCAAATCCCATGCACAGGGCTGATTCTCCATCCATGCGGGATCTGTTCTTCTTGCAGCACGATAACCTATTCCGATAATCAGCCAGCACCTCCCAAAAGACTTGTCGCTTTCGTGGCAAAGACGCCACGAGCTGGGCATAGTCGATGTGACTACACATCCGAAAGAGATCGCCGGTTGCGTACAGCGTATACCAGAGCCTGGCTGGGTCACAGTAGGTGATACAGTGATAACGCGCGTATTCTCGCCAAAACTTTTCGTCTTTGGTAAGTTCATGCAACGTTCGACAGGATTGGAGTAAATTGATGCCTGCGTGAGGCTTCAGGTAGCGCATGATTGACCAAATTATTTCGTTTGGCAAAAGCAGCAGAAGTGCCATGACTTATGATATGAACGAGGGTATTTGGGAAAATGGAAACGAAGGGAGAAAAAGAAGTAGAATGTCGAGAGTCTCGTCTTTGAGCCGCCAGAAAATCCACCACCCCCCTCCCCACGCCGGGCTGCTGCATGAAACATCGTCGGAATTTTGGGTCAGGCAGGCATTGGTGGAACCTACCGAATGCCTTGGACTCTCTGTAAGCTCATCAACCGACTATGAAGTTTCTTGAAATTGAGTCCCTCGATGCGCTCAACTCTGTGTTTGAGTGGGAAACAGCAGAGTGTGTGCTGCAAGGGCGCTTAGAAGCCTACTCTTGTAAGATCTATTAACTCTGTTTGTTACTTTCCGTTGCGCTTTTTGCTGGAAATGGGCCGAAACCTTCTAACTAGGCATTGTATGCTTCTTGCAGGCAAATCGGCCGGATCAGACAAAAAGTTATTTAAACAGCTGAGAGACAAGTATTCGCACGAAGTCGACCTTTCGGCAGGATCAGTATCGCCGGAAGACTTGCCTATCGTGTCACCATTTGGTCGACTTGACGAAGCGGCACCTCGGAAAACATTCTTTTATCTCTTGTCAACCTTGAATGCGTCCTTTCCAGATTATGACTTTAGCGATGTGCGACCGGATCAGTTTATCAAGCAACCGTCCCTGGATCTGGTTATCAATTCGGTAAATACGACCCTGTTTAACCTTGGCAACGACTTCATAGTCAACAAATACCGGTAAATTGTGATTATGGCACCCAGAAGAAAACCCATAGTTCGTGACAAATTGACGCAATGTATATTAATCTATAGAATGTGGGCCGTATTAGATGAAGTAGTAGACTTGAACGAGTCTGATGTATACAGTTACAACCCGGACGCAGACGACGATCCAATGAACGAAGACGGTTATCTGTAATTGCTCGAGAATATTCAACCGATAATGAGATGTTGGAAACTCATTTTGAGCTTGTATATAGGTGGTCTATGAACTACTTTTTTTTCAATCGTAAGCTGAAACGAATGGTTTATTTTTTCGTGAAAAGCCAAAGGTAAAAGAAAAAGGTATTGCAAAAGATTTCGTGATACTTTGGCTGACACAGAAGCTCATTCTGCAGCTTGAATGCACCCAACGAGGATGATGAGGAAGTAATAGGTGGTTACGATGATGATAATGAAGATGCAAAGTAAGTTTAAAAAAATCGAGAAAAAAAAGAAAAGAAGAGAAAGAATGGGGAGATCGGCGCTGACAAATTTATCTTTGAATAGTCGACGGTATGATTACACAGTCATGGGAGCGATGGATCTCTAGTTTCACATTGCGCCATATATCATTGTGACAAAAAAATGAATGCAATGCTGGAATGCTAAAATCTCTCTCTACCCAACCTCTCTGAACAATCCGAGATTTCCTTGCCACACCCAAAGTCAGTTTCTGTTATTACATCTAGCCTACGTTTCTTTTCGTTTGCCTTTCTTTCCCCCTTCTACGTCTTTACTGATTTCTTTCACAAGAGATGTATTTTTTCAGTCGTTGAAGTAATCAAAATGTCTTCTTTTTTGTGATGATCAGTGATATTTTCGAACATATAACTGGTCAATGGTCCTGTATGAAGGTGCGCCAATTTAATGTAGTGTGGTCTCAAGAGATCTATGCTACATTGAGAAAGCAATATCCTGATCTGCCATGAAGTAATATAGCATACTAATGCGGCTAAGCCAATGATCTTCCATGTACCGGTGGAGGTTGTTGTATACATACTGAGCTCCTACCATCCACCTGTCGCTTTCGGCTTACGTTCATCATATTTTATCTTAAATACTAGCATTCTTAATATTTGACATTATCCAACAAACGTCGTATGGAACCTAGGTCCAAATATGAAACTAACTGTCGCTTCATCTACGAAACGTTCACGCGTCACTTTTGTAGACAAGTAGCGCAGATTGCAGTTTGCGGATATTGACGCAAAGATAGATTTATGTACTTTTTGCATTTTCACGGGCGTTGAGTTCCTCTTGCAGCGTCTGCTCCTTGCTACGATTATCAAGAAAGAAAAGTTCAAACGCTGCGCCAATTGCTACTTTCTCATGGGCAGATGCTAGGTATTCCAGGTCACGTGTGTAGTTTTCCACCAAGAATCCTCTTCATCGGCATGAAGCAAACGGGAGCACTATAGTAGCATATCAATCGCACTTGGAACATGAGAATGGTGGTTCCGTCTTCAAAGGATCCTGCGGATACAGCCAGATAGTATGGCTACTTGCTAACTGTTGCGCTCCAACAGATTTCTTGACTTATGTGTGGGCTCTGTCAAAACGAACATCAATACCGGATAATGATTGAACTTGTACTTTCAAAGTTTCTTATACATCAAGTTACTGCAAAAAGGAAAAAAAGAGCTTTATGGGCTCTTGGCAGTCACTGAAACGGAGTGCGAGAGAGATAGAGAGAGAGAGGGCGGAGGGGGGAAGGGGCCCTATGTAGGGCACAACAGTCTATAAAAAGTCTTGCGCAAGAACCTGACTTTATTTACACTTCTCTTTCTTTCCTTTTATCCCCAGTCTTTTATCTGCTGCATGCCTCCGCGTCGAACACGAAGTATCAGCAACAGCGGGTCCAAGCCGCGACTATTCCAATGTACAGGCTACGGCGATTGCCATATGGTATTCTCCCGCAGTGAGCACTTGGCTCGGCATGCTCGGTAAGTAATCCATGGGTGTGAAGCTTGGCAGCCTGTGAGGGTCGGAAAAAGGACACGGGCCATCCGAGAGGGAATGGAACACAAGAGGGTACTCATGATCAACTTTGCAACACCCCCTTTTTTGCGTCTATTGAAATAGAAAGCACACTGGAGAGGTAAGTACATCTTTGTGTGTGTATGTTTGTTATGGAAGATATACTGATATTTAGAGACCTGCTCTGATCAGAAACCATTCAAGTGCATCGTACCCGAATGCAACAAGATGTTTAGTCGTTTTGATAACATGATGCAGCACACACAAACGCATCGATCTACGCTCAGTAAATCTTCGGAAATCAAGCACCACTATTCTCAGCGACGACGGAAAGCATCTGCAGGTCTTACGATAAACACCGAAGGAGCAGCCAAGTCCTCTCATACCGAAGAGCCGCTTATCTCTCCAGTGTCCCTACCGTCTTGTTCGGCTGGAGAAGACCTGCAACGACGCCGACGACGCTTGTCAATTGCCGATCTCTGCAACCCTTCTCATGAACCTAGTAGCAATAACGATACCAGTCGGGAATTGTCAAAGGATGAAGTTGAGGCATTGCAGGCATTTGGTCGACTTCATCACACTGCTCCAGACTTCTTCGAATCCCTGCAGAATTTGGTCTGTGACACATCGGATCATCGTCCTTGTGTTTGCCTCTGACTAGCACAACGACGCCCTCCCGCTTCATTCGCTCTCCTATGCTCTATCTCTTCCCAACTGTCCAACATTGCACTTCATCACATGTATCATACTTTATTCTTTTCTTTTCTCCCATCCCCACAAAAAATACCGTGTTTTCCCCCATCCATATTCTTAAAAATAAAAAAGGAAGCATGTTTCCTTTTACCTGAAAAATCCGTGCTTGTTGTTATCAGACAAAACGGAAGAAAAGACAGTTCGCGCACGGTCATCTTCAGTTTAGCAATGCTGGGAGAAAAACGCACATTAATTAGGGATAGCCTTCAAACACTGCGCCACAGATCATGAGGGCTTCTGGCAAATTCATTGAACGCCTTCCTCCTGTGATGACGATCTCTTGCATGTGAAAAAACAAAAACTTTAATTCACTTTGTTACTGAGAAGGTCACTTAATGGAACTAATGTCGATATCCTCGAACTAGATACTCGAAGCTAACTCTAATCGACATAGATAAGTGATAAGAAGCCAGTTATCGATAGTGAGCAGCCATAGTTTGGATTAGAATAAGTAATGCACGTTGTCAAACGACAACAGGTTTAGGCGGTGCAGCCTATGCTACTCAATCGTTTTCCTTGTACGAAAAAGGTCCATCTTTCTTTTTGTTATATTTTGCATGTTTCTATACTGAAGCTCTTCCTAAGGTCAGAAAAGGAAGGGTGGGACCATCTGTAGAATGCAAGATCAGTTGACAGGGTATATCCTTATCAATATATACTAACTCAAAAAGTAAGTGGCATCTGAAATTCTCTAGGCGTCGCTACAAATCTCCAACCTTGCGATCGCGCACTGGTCTTTGATACAGGGTCTCAACCAATATCGAAAGGGTACCTACATATGTATTCTCTAGACGCATAATTTTGTGTACAAATATCATTTTTAGATTAGTATTGATTTGTACTAACACAAGAGAAGCAAAGAGACGCGAAGTGTCGAAACAAAGTTAAAACAACGATTTTAGAGGGTAGTTCATTTTGTAAACGCTACAGACCGACAGTATAAGCTCATATCAGGACAATGCATGTTGTCGTCATAGCTCTCCACACACAACATACACCGTCCCTGGATGACATTCTTCGAAAAGAGGGGCGCAAAGAATTGTTAGATGAGTTGACAAGTGCTTTTAAGTAAATGTTCACTTTATTGGTTGGATTTGCCCATCTAAACGTCGTGCGCAGGCTGAATCGCATCAGAGATCAATGCCAGATTTGACTTCCCGCTGATTTGCTTAAGGATTTTCTTTGAAGCCCGGGGCGCGTAACAAGAGAACCAGCTTGTTCTTCCTTAGAAATTATCTTAAAGGTAAATATATCCCCAATTTCAATTCGTCGCTGCCTACCGAAAAGAAACGCCCACTGACAAGATCTATGCTGTGTAGAGTCAATATGGTTCGCAACTTCTTCATTGGTGGCAACTGGAAAATGAATGGCTCCGTTGCCATTTGCAAGACCCTGGTCGACATGCTTAACGGCGCCAGCATTCCCTCCGGAGCAGGCAAGTCTTTAGCTTTTTAAGCTTTTCAATTAATACTATTATTTCTAACATTTCAGCAGAGGTCGTTGTTGCTCCTCCTTCTATCTACGTTGACCGCGTTCGCCAAAGCTTGAAGAAGGAAATTGGTGTCGCTGCCCAGAACGCCTACGTCAAGCCCAGCGGCGCTTACACTGGTGAGATCAGGTAAGATACACAAACTACTTGTCGTAGTGTGTGGTATAGCAGGCTAACGGCTTTTTGCTTTTGTAGTCCTGAGCAACTGAAGGATCTCGGTATTGACTGGGTTATCCTCGGTCACTCCGAGCGTCGCGAATACTTTTCGGAATCCGATGAGGTAAAGAAAGAGCTAGAGGACCCGGACTAGTTGACGTGTGTGCCGTGACATGTTTCTAAGTATCGTGTGTAGTTTGTTGGTGAAAAGACTGCTCATGCCTTGAACGCCGGTGTCAGCGTCATTGCTTGCATTGGTGAAAAGCTCGAAGAACGTGAGTCTGGCAAGACCACCGAAGTCGTCACTCGCCAGCTCAAGGCCATTGCCGACAAGGTCAAGGACTGGACTAACGTCGTCATTGCCTATGAACCCGTCTGGGCCATGTGAGTATTTCGGATGGAGTCAATACTTGAAGTGCATCCAAGTACTTAAACTTGAATCTCTTTCCATAGTGGTACCGGCAAGGTCGCTACCCCCGAGCAGGCTGAGGAAGTTCACGCTAACTTGCGCAAGTGGTTGGCGGACAATGTTTCCCAGGATGTTGCTGACAAGACCCGTATCATCTACGGCGGTTCTGTCAAGGGCAGCAATGCCGCTGAGCTCGGTAAGTTATGGTTTATTCACTTGAAATCACGCGAAGGCTGTATCTAACTAGCAATTACAATACAGCCAAGAAGGAAAACATTGACGGTTTCTTGGTCGGCGGTGCCAGCTTGCAACAAGACTTCCTTAACATCATTGCTGCTCGTCAGTAAACAATGTACGAATAAAACGACCATTTTCAAAAGCCTCATGTACATAAAAATACATTGTTTCTCTTTACCGTGAGTCAATATGCCGCATCCAGTTTCTTACGCTACGTGTCTCATTTCTTTGCCGCTTGCACCTTCCGGTCAACATCAATTGAATATCTGACCTGGATGACACTCTACGAAAGCGTAGGTATATTCAACTTTTATTTTTTTATTTTTCGAGCTAAGCACCCACGGCAAAATAATGTCATTGCTGATGAGTTTGTCTATTCTTTCGCCAAAAGCTCCGTGCAAAGGCACATTCGGATTTTGTGATATCTGGTAATGATCATAGCAGCTATGTACGCCTGGACCCAGAAGATGCTTCTATCCACTCGCTAAGTGTTATTGACGTACTTTTGGGGCATTTTCTGAGCTCTCGCCGGTTGGGTTGTCCTGAGCTTAAATTATTAGGCCTTAGAAGAAGCTCCTTCGAAAAGCTTGACACATTTGCTGAAATTGGCGCTGGGCTCCGTTTTGTTTCATGGAGGGTATACAGTAAACCACTTGATAGTCTGTCGGCTCTGTGACGCCATGGATTGATCTACGTAGCGCCGCCAGTTTGTACAAATCCTCGCTTTAATAATTGCTGTCAATTTTTTCCATTCTGCGCTTTTTCGCGATGGTGGTGGCCCGCAAACTTGAATCTACGGTTTTCGAAACATACGATGGAGTGGTTATCTACACTTGAGGCGACTGGTCAATGTACCGGTTACTACTATGCCCGGATCAACTCCCGAAATGATATTGACTGACGGCAGCCAGCGTACGAGCGATTAATCCAAATCTCCAGTTAGCTTTAGAGAAATCACTTGGGCAAATAATAATCTTTATCAAATGGTAGCCTACATTACCTTTGCCTCCAGCATCAATTAAGATTGGGAACAGCTAGGCAGATCTTGTACTGGTCGCCACAGCGCTTCATTATTATGTCGTACTCTTTTCTTGTCGTCCGGATTCGCCAATCCATGTATGGACGCTGCCATACTTGGCGTGCACATTTGACTCATCTGGATACGGTATCTCCATTCAGTTTCGATTCCTTGACATCGAGTACTTGTCATGGTTTTATGTATATATACACATCTGGAGAAGATGTACTTGATAACTCGGATAGTAATGCAGCCGCATTTGCTTTCCTTGGAGGACTGCGACGCATGTCTAGGTCATAGTATTTGGTACTTCTTATGAGTTAATACGCGTAGATGGTTCTAACAATAGTTTGGCAGAAATCCATAATGCGCCAGCGTTAGCGTGTGTGATGCATTCCTTGTTCTTTGCTTATTTCCTTGTGGCCTTGCACAAACATATCCTTCATAACGTTTGGGCAGCGCAGCCAATCTTCAACAATCGCCTTTTTCCAACAACTGCTTTGTCTTACTTTCCGCATTCTACCAGGCCATACTCTACTCCATCTTTGTAGAAAATCACGTCTGGCCGGACTGCATGACACTGCTGAAGCCGGTGACATCTTACCATATCCGTACTCCTCTTACGTTAGTAGGCGTCAGCTTGAACCATCTATTCCTTGCTTGTCGCCTCGTTCATCAGTTGTGCGAAGTTGCGCTGGAATGCTTATAAAGTGTCAACTGATTGTCTTATACGAGGCCCGACTTAATGAGAACTCCTTCAGACTTGTGTTGACAAACGTCAATGAACCAAGCCCTGGTGATGACTAAATGTAAATAATATCGAATAAGCCTTCGCTGCATACTGTAAGCTCCAAAACGAGTCGCTTATCTTATGGTAAATCCTCTTCGCACCGTTGCTCCTTATCGGTAACGTGACCTGACATGACCAGGCAGGACTTCTCTCAATCCTCCAGTGCGGTAATAATCCATTGAGAGATCTTGGATGACCACTGGGACCAGCAGGAGATATGTAGTTGTCGCATCGGATGAAGATCATGCCGCCTTAAATTTGATCTTCCTCCGTCAATGAGCGCCCAATGCAGATTCCAGTGTAAAAGTCCACTAGGATTAGAAGGATTGCTGTTCGAGTTCTATCCAAGCATCGAGAATTGTATCCTCGTCGCCACGAGGATCGTCTCCAGACAGTTGATCTGGTCACTTTCATATTCTTGTAAAAACGAGTTTTTGAAAGCTGCTGGTTCTTTTCCAAAATCATCGTTGTCTGGCATGTTTAGGACGAAAACACGAAGCTTTGTCGTTTTCGAGCCCGTTCCTACATTATACTATAACGGTACACCTCGGCGATGATGAACGTCAGCTCTGTTGTTGAACAGTTCATGCCTGGATACGATCCTCTATTCGACCACGTTTGGTACTCAATGACCTTCTTTGGTCCGTATTTGATATTTTTTAATAGAGCAGCTCACGTTGACTTGTACAAGCAGAATATGTATGTACTGCTTACTTGATGACTACTGGAGACGTCCAGCGACCATACGCACACGGACGATTGGTGTAAAGCCCGTGCGGGTTCGCCATTTTAGATCGATATATCCATCAAAGTTACGCGATACCCTCTGTATGTTCAGCATATATAAGAAGCATGCGAGAGCTGAAGGAGCTTTTAGTCCAGTCCACCAGTATCAGACATTGCATATCGTAAGTTGTCCTTTCGGTTGGTATCAAGGTAATCTATCCAAGATACTGATAAGAAACATTTGCTAAATTTTAGCTTAAGCATAAGAAATATTCCCAATGTTTAGGCAGCGAGAAGGATGGATTTGATACCGTGAAATGGTTCTAGATGGATTGTAAGTTGGAATGTATGTATTTGAATTCCTCTGGTAGTCCTATGTCTAACGCTGCTTTGACGACTTTATGCTCAAGTGCAGGGAACGTGGAGTAAGTTAGCAAGAATCAATGCTATCTGAACCTATCTTTGCTAAGTTACAAATGAAATTAATAGGAAAAGGAGCACCGGAAAAGAAAGTTGATTGTGAAAAAGTCCCGGGAGATGAGCGAGCTTGTAACATCGACTATACTAAGTACAAGCAAAAGCAGTATTCTGGATGCTATGACAAGAAGCAGAAAGTTTGATGAATCAGAAGTATGACATTTCTTTGAGTATCATCCAGCACCAGACACTCATTCGCTACTGCTATAGCCATCTATCACATTCTCATTCAATGAATTTTTTCTCGAAATTCCTAAACGAAAGACTATCGAAAAAAAAATTCTCATGATGTGATAGGAAGGTTTATTGTAAGCAATCTAATGCATTGATAATATGTTGCCATAGTTGAGGCAAAGCTAGGTAACTCGGTATTAACTCAACCACCTTTAAGTGGAAGAAAGGAATATCGTTTGTACCTAACAAAACTCTTTTATGTTTTTGCAATGAATATCAAGCCATGCTCGACTCTACTAAGTACAAGCAAAAGCAGTATTCTGGATGCCATGACAAGAAGCCGAAAGTCTGATGAATCAAAAGTATGACATTTCTTTGAGTATCATCCAGCACCAGACACTCATTCGCTACTGCTATAGCCATCTATCACATTCTCATTCAATGAATTTTTTCTCGGAATTGCTAAACGAAAGTCTATCGAGAAAAAACCTTGGGAGGATCGAATTTTCTTCATTATGTAAATGGCACCGATTTTGGAACACATTTTTCAAATCTCAGCGTTAGGAAAATACAACGTTCGACATGGACTCTGGAAGTTAAGCGACGAGGATCGCTACATATCCATACATTTGTTTTAACAACTGTACAAAGTGTCGGTTGTAAATCAGATAAACTTTGTGAACATGGGCCTCTGTACCACGTTTGCCATGCATTGGAAAGGACTAAACGCGGACAGGCGTGCATCTCTATATATAAGCATCAAAAATGAAAGACATGAAGGCAAG
>KK100089.1:2140-35747 GCA_000611695.1 Rhizomucor miehei CAU432 | reverse complement strand
GAGGAGTAGCTTGCTCGCGATACAGAACGAACTTGGGCGGGGGATACTTTGACAATACACGGACGCCCGGCTATGAATGCGCGGCTAAGAGTCTCGGATGCCATCAACCGAACGAGAGAAGATCTTGGTGGCTGTATCAAAATGACTTGGTAGTATCGCAAGACATTGAAAAGGTTACTTGTCCAATATTACACTTTCACGCCTTAATCAGAACAATCAAACGCACACTGCTTGGCAAGGTCTAGATACCCCTTTCGGGACTTGTTCTCCAATTCATTCGACAATTTCAGACTTTTTTTTCACTCTCCTTTGTTTCTCAAATCATGGAATTTCTGTTTGGTGATCGAAAGCGCAAGGTCGAAGAGAGCGACACTGAAGAAAACCAGGACGTCAAGAAACCTCACTTGGAAGAGCCTGCAGAGCCTAAACAAATCGAGAACGGCAATCAGACAAAACCTACAGTGGACAATGACACCCAGGAGGGTCAAGATGAGAATTATATTAGCCTCTCAGTTGGTGATTCATTGGATGGGGACAACGATGCCAAAGAGGACGATGCAGAAAAGGAGATTACCTCGTTTATGAACCTTCCACCTATCGAGACTGTTGTTCCTTTTGATCGCCTTGTCATTGTGAATGTTGCTACTAACTCGGACGATTTCCCGGGAAATCATGCTCATCAGGTCACAAAGGCAAGTTGTTTTCGCTGCTATACATAGAAAGACCCTCGTGCTAACATGATCTATCTTGTAGGAAAATGCCGAGATTATTGGTAAGAAACAAAATTGTGCCATTGCTGTCAAATAATAACAATATTAACAGTTGGTCTGTAGAATTATCCTTTGTCATTGTAAACGCGAAGGACATGACAATTCTGGACACAAAGCAAACATATGTGAAACCTGAACGTACTCCAGTGACAAGTCAATGCACACAAGCTACGGGTATCTATCCTGAAACTCTTGAATATGCAAAGGGCCTTTGTGATGCTGTCAAAGTCTTGCAGGATTACATTGAGAACGAGATCGCCGACAAGTTCACTTACTGCTTTGTATCGCATGGTGCATGGACCCTCCGTATTCAGTTACCAAGGGAAGCGCAGGATAAGGGCATTGAGCTCCCTGGTTACCTGGCATACTGCAAGATGTTTGATATCAAGCAAGAAATTCAGCGCTGGCAAGTCCACCATCCCGAGATCAGTCTGAGATCTATGAACTTGAAAGATTTGTGCGAAGCATTCCGTGTACAGCGAGCGACAAAGCCAAGTGCTGGTCTGGCAACGTGTTTGACAGTTGTCAACTTGATGCGACATTTGGCCGGCTTCCAGCATCCCGATGTTTTCGCACATCCGATCGATACCAACGCTGATCTACAACAATTTAAAAAGGAAGAATCCAAAGTGATCCATCTCGCCGGGCTCCCTTTTGAAGTTACTCAAGGTGAGGTTGATGCTTGGTTTTCGTCGAACGGTCTACGACCCACTGCAACTTGGATGATCCAAACAAGCGACCATTCCAAACCAAACGTTGCCGGCTTTGTAGTATTTCAAACACATGCGGATGCAATGCGTGCCTTGTCTCTTAACGGACGTTGCCTAAGCGACCGTGCCATCGAAGTGTCACCAAGCAGCCAGAGAGTCATCGATGCAGCGGGAAGTATGCTCGTGCCCTTCCCTCTACAGCCAAAGGGCAGATCATTGCGTCCCGGAGATTGGAACTGTCCTTCATGCAACTTTTACAATTATGCGTCTCGTCGCACCTGCTATAAATGCAATGCCGAGAACCCGTCGCCAAGTCCAGCTGCACTTAACCAACCGCCCACGCATTCTTCAAACACCCATCATTTGCAACCACAACGTTTCACGCCTGGTGACTGGATTTGCCCCAACTATTCATGCGGATTCCACAACTATGCTTCTCGGCTTCAGTGCCACAGGTGCAGCACTCAACGACCGCCCACTTCCTCTGGACCACATTCTTACGGCCATCCTGCAGCACCACCTATGCCTGCAGTGAGCGGTGGCGGCGGCTACGGACGTCCACCAAATCAACCAGCTTTTCGACCTGGCGATTGGTATTGTCCTAACCCAGCTTGTAACTTTCAAAACTTTGCATCAAGATCAATTTGTTTCAAGTGTCAGACACCGCGACCTGGCCCTCCTCCGCCTCCAAGACAGACATGCGGTGGAGCCAGCATGATGCCACCGCAGACGGCACAGCCATATAGTTATTCGGCAGCTCCTTCAACGTACGCTGCACCCGCTTCATATGGTCACAGTGCATATCAACAGCCCAGCAACGGTGGTTACGGCTACGGCCAGCAGCAAGCGACGACGGCACAGAACGCAATAAACTATCGAGTTAACGACAGATACTGGTAATGACTGATAAAGAAAACATCATCAGCATTTTCAGTAACCTCTTTTTGGATAGGTCCACTGCATCCACCACAAGCTATCAGACAGCACCCAGCTCTCCGGCACATGAGAATCTTCCAGGTAAGCGAATACAAGATTTAGCGTTGGATAAAGTTGGGCAAGGATTTCTTAACGTGGGGCTTGTTCTTTAGGTGATTGGACTTGCCCTAACGGTCTCTGCAACTTTCACAACTTTGCAAAACGCACCCAATGCGCCAAATGCGGTACGCCAGCTCCAGCAGTTCGGCACACTGGTACGGCAAGCGGGTATTGAAGATGGAAAAAGAAGTTGAGAGTGGCGAAGATGGTGCGAATTTGGGAGTTTTATATATTTTGGCTGGCGAGCGAGCGAGCGAGCGAGGTGAATATGAAAAGTGCAAAAAAGAAAAGAAAGGTTGCAATTGGGATTTGGTTTACAGGTTATCAAACCCAATTGCAATCGAGTTTGTTGATGGTAGTGTTGACATATTTTGGTTTCGATTCGTGTGTAGGCGTTTATGTTTTCGCGGCGCGGAAATGGGGTGGAAAGGCTAATGATTTGGAGTGCATGCTACTAAAGTCACTTTATTTCATTACCATTGCTGCTAAAAATAATATTAAACTCCCAAAATTTAATTCAGTATCATTTGCTACTTTCGAGGTTTACGTTTTTGCTTGGGACGAGATGACGAGCTTTCTGCTTTGACGCTATCATTCTCGTAATGATCATGTTTGCGCTTTTCGGCCTGCTTGATAAGAGTATCGTCCTTGATATCTTCCTCTTCTTCCTCTTCCTCCTCTGACACGTCTAGGCCGTAATCCGCATCTTCCTCAAAGAATTCGTTCTCAATGTCTTCGGCAGGAGCTGCTGCAGCCACTTTCTTGATAGGCGTGCCAGCCGTGTGGAATAATGTTGGATGATTCTGCGAATTGTACCTAAAGCCCAAGAGAACGTGCATGAGCCTTTTTTTCTTTCCCTGTACTTATTCCTGCATAGAAAATACTTGCATCTTTGTAAAGGTTGTTTTCTCCTTGGCTGAAAGCTGCGACATGGGTTTCTTGGATCCAAGATGCAGATCGCTTAGTGCCTCAAGGTTTTCCCTGTCCAGATAATAGTTGTCCATGATTTGCATTGCATCGTCATACTCTTCCTGGATGAAAATCAATATGGTTCAGTACAAATAAGAAGATTTATGCACAAAAGGATATAATATACTACCTTCTTGATACAGCCAAAGATACGATCACTCAAGGTTGGAACATAGTTTGCTCTGACTTCATATCTGTTTGCAGATGAATGGACTCGTAATCGATTGCGGATATCATTCAGCAAGCGAGTATGCTTCATGCCCTTGGAGTACTGGCCCAACCATCTAGACGACGCAGCGCGTTTAAAAAAGAATATTGGAGACATCAAGTGTTACGACTTACGATGGGAAGAAAGGTTTGAATCCAGCCAGGCTACCCTCCATGTAGTAAGCCGGTCTCACGCAAGAGAATATCGAGTGGACTGGCATGAGTGAATACTGCTGGGCGGAGCTACAGCGATTGACATTCTTTAGTCATCATGCTTCATTTCGAGTAGAGTAGGGGATATTGAAGCCCATACCTGTGAATTTTCGTGTCAACTAAATCTCCATCTGCGATAGCTTCAGCGGCTTCAGCCATAAGCTTTAGCTTGTTACATTCAATGTCACTTTGTTTGTGGCTCCTGGCCGTTCTGGCCGCCTTTTCTGGATCAGCCTTGATGTAGCTGTCCTGTTTTTACATTTAAGAAAAAAAGAGTTGGTATGTGAATCTTCAACTTATTTTCATACTTTCGATACTTGCAAACATCATCAAGTGCGAAAGGGAATAGTCGTGGAAATATATCTCGTACTTGTCGTTTAGAGTCTTGCTTCTCCAGCTTCCACCGCTCAGCAAAGCAATTGGGATTTCAAAGATATTCATTTGTGTATACTTTTCATTGCTCTTTCCACTGAGAAAGAAATGCTTCATGTTAACATCTATGAAAGATAAAAGCTCAATACATGAACACTTACAGTAATTTGGCTTCATCGTAGTTTAGACTGCTCTTTGAAATTCGATAAGTTGACAAGATATTGATAATCTGTCGCAGATCGTTTCGGGTAGCTTGCACAAGCTCATCAATAGCATTTGGTTGGATGTTGAGCTTTTCTCTGGATTATTCGTCAGGTGTTAAGTAACGCTTTAAAGCGACCTTGGCCTAAGCTTACCTATATGCAATAGTCAAAAGGCGAGATCTCAGTTGCTGAGCAGGAGTTCTATACATTCGTTCTTCTTAGTGCTCCTGTATTGCAAAGTTGTCCCATGGTTGCAAATACCTCTTGAAACGAGCATCGTAGCAGACACGTAGAAGAGGTTGTACTTTTTGAGAGCGCACGTCGTTGCAGATACAAATGACGGGAATCTATAGAACAATGATGATGATTACAAAATGGACGAACCAAAGATATGATATTCGGTCAAAAACTCACCTTGGTTTTTCTAATCAACGACGCCAACTCTGCAGATCCTCCTCGATCACCGCTCGACATGCCATCAACTTCGTCCATGATAAGTACCACTTTCTTGCCCTGAGTTGAGCTCGATTCCTATCCACAAAGTTTGAATTGCATAGCACTACGGAATTTTCCAAAGCTCTCACCTTCTTTGCCGCTTCTCCTCGATCTCCTTGGAAGTACTCGGTCATGGTTCTGTTAACAAGCATCTCTGTAACGTTTTCCTAATATGAATGTTTAATGCACTAATTCATTCTTTTTTCGCTGTAGTATTCATTATTTTTTACCTCGAGGACTTTTTTGCTACGGACATCACTTGCGTTGAATTCAAGTGGCTCGTATCCATAAGTTCGGGCCACGACGTGAGCTGTCGTTGTTTTACCGATACCGGGAGGTCCACTTAGAAGCAACGCGCGATAGGATGAAATACCATCATCGTCTTTGGTAATAGGAAATCCTTTCTCCATACTCGATTGCCTACGTCGAAACGGATTTTTTAATTCATAACAATTCCTTATTTCTCCCTCCCTCATATCATTCTCTCACCAATTTTCCATCCAGACCGAGATCTTGCGAACGAGTTCCTTGTTACCCACAATATCCTTGGTTGTTCGCGGCTTATATTTCTCGGTCCACAAATTATACGTTGAATCAGGATCATCCGCTCTACAACTGGACTTAGCAAAAGATTGCGAGTGTTTTTGCTCAGTAAGAAATTCTTACTTTTCTGGCGGTGGCAACTCTTCCTCTGCGGCTGATGCTTTACTTTCTGCAGATTTTCCTTTTCCTTTACTTTTGGTCGGCGCGGGTTCATCGTAACTTTTTGCTTTTTCAGTTTTGAAAAGATCGTAAAATCCATCCTCATCCAGGATCTTTGTTCCCAGTTGCTTTGCTTTTGCTGTCTTTGTCTCGCCCGCGTCTCTGCCTCTTACCAAGAAAGTCGTCTTGCCGCTCACAGCACCCGTGATACGTCTGCAACAATAATGTATTGTGTTTTAGTGCATGACCAATTATTTAAAACAAGTCGCTAGATACAAGTAGCCGCTCTTACCCTCCGTAACGTTTGATCAAATCCGAAGCGGTCTCCTTTGTCATGGTTTCCAATTCGCCAGACAAGACAAAGGTATAACCGGCCAAACAATTCTCCTCTCCTACTGGCAAAGGTCGTGTGCCGATTGCGCGAGGGCCTTCTCGATTCATTGCTTGATAAAATTCTTCTTTTTCTTCTCTCCCGTACTATCTCCTCCTGCCTTTTCTTTATCTTTTTCCTTTGACTCTGATGAGCTCTCTTTTTTGGTGTCTCGTGCAGTCTTTGCAATTGCTGGTGCTTCCTCTTCTTCGTCCTCAAATCCTTCAATCGGTTCGAAATATGCATCATCATCATCCTTTCTTTTCTTTTTCTTTGGTGCTGCTGGAGCGGCGGTCGCCTTTGTCTTCTTTCTGTTGCTAGTTGATGTCGTTGATTTCGTTGGTTTCATATCATCATCATCATCATCTTTTTCTTCTTGTTTGCGTTTTCGAGTAGTCTCCGCGGCTGCGGGTTTCGTCCTGCTCCCATAATTAGAGTCTGGTGGCTACTTGTTTGATAAAATGGGTTTTTTCCACAAACGTACGAAGTTTCCGCCTTGCTACTTAACGTCTCAGGCTTTTTTTCGTCTATTCCCAATACATCAGCCATTGAGTGAGCCGGGCAAAATGTTCTGTTTCTTTTGCTATTTACCGGAATCTTTAGTCGGCTGCGCGTTTGTGACAAAGCAAGCGTCAGGAAGGTGGAAATGGCAATGTACAATGAGACTATACAAGCTCACCTTCTTCTCTTGAGCTGACCCTTTTGTCGTTTTAACGGGTGCGAAAAACTTTTCGATACCCATAGCGAGATCAAGTTTGCCAGTGGTGAAAAACTGCGTACGCGCCTTGCATCCCGCAGGAATTTTGCTCTGTGAATTCCAGACTGCGAATCATCCAAAGTTTCAACGAATCATTACAAGGGCATCACTTTATATAAACTTTTGTCTTCTTTTAAGTTTTTGCGACAAGGATATTCTATATACGTGTGCGTGTATACAAGAGAAAATAAAAGGAAAGTTTTTTTATGGGTTACGGTTTTCGGGTGGTCTATTTGGCTGCAGCAGCAGTGGCACCCTTGGTGGCATTGGACACAGCATTCATAAAGGCAACTTTCTGTTCCATGTTGTAGCTTGCATTGCTACCTACAAGCACACTCAAAGCTTCTGTGTTAACCGCCGGGGCCCACTGTAAATCGTTTGATATGGTAAAGTATCGCTGGTACTCTCCAGACTGCACCTCTGGTACAGCTTCTGAACTTGCTGATGTTTGTCCTTCAGTAGCAATTGTGGTGCTTTCCTCCAGCGAAGACATCAAGCTCCAGTCAATGTCTTGATCAATGAAGGTTGTTACTCGTCGAACAGGTTGGTTGGCTGCTCTGCTGCTGCTGGATGATGATAAAGATGGTCGTCGCTGTCTCTCACGAGGAGTTCTCTTGTTTCCACTAGCCTGTTGCTGACCAGCCTGAGCACCCTGCTGTCGTTGTCTCTGTTGTTGTTGTCTTTGTCTTGGTTGGAAACGTCTGTTATTGTTTTGTTGCGATCGCGGTGCTGCCTCAACGTTCTTTTTTCCTTCCTCTGGGGCATCGTCAAACTGGCCAGGTGCAAACTTTTTGTTGTTGGACTTGCTACCGGTTGGAATCTTTCTGCTTTCTGCGTCTTTGATAAACTTTTGCAGAGGATCTGTTACTTGTAACTCTGGTACACCGCGGCCGGCACCACGAAGACGGGCAGAAAGCGGTGCCTTGGGAGCAGGTGCTTCAGACCGCTGCTCTTCCTTGGCTGGTGCAGCTTGATCTTGTGCGGCAGTCGACTGTTGACGAATGACCAACTGAGGTAATCGGCGTAGTGTTCCAACCGTCGCTGTAGAGGTTCGTAGCATGGCGTTCGTTCTGGGAGTGTTAAGAGAAGTGGTGTCTTCCAAAATTTATGGCAAGGTTCAATTTCAAAGTCACGATCGTCAGCCGCCGCTTGGACAGACAGATGGCTCATTTACAAGGTGCACTACAATTCACCTAGTAATCGCCGGATAGAGACCGAGGCTCGCTCTTCTTCCCATATCAAGTTTTCAATAGTTCAAGTTTCAATGCCACGAGAATGCAAAATGGGATTTATTAATATCTAGAAATATCTTCAGAATGCCAAGTGGGGAGATATTGCAGTGATGCTGGCCCGACGGGTGGGAGGTGCTGGGCAGTGTGCAGCTGAGGATGATGAGGCGGTTGTGCATAGGTGATGGCATACGCTGGGTACTCCATGGATGCTATCGAAGGCAGTGAAGAAGAAAGCATAGCACCAGGGCTTGCAAAGGGAGAGTGTTTGCCATGGTCAAGTACTGACGGTGTAGGTTTATGCTCTTGCTCAGGTGCTAGTGTTAAGAAGGTAGGCGACATGCGTTGTGAGCTCCTATCGTAATCGATGCTGTCTGCTGTCGATAAAGAAGATGAAGAGGATGAAGCGGGGTTCTGAGTCGCATAGTAGCTTGGACGGCAAGGATCCGGCGTGGTGGGCGAAGCGTGTGCTTCCAGTTCACAGTATTTTCGTTGTTGCTGTGGTTGTTGCGACTGCTGGTGCTGATGCTGCAGACTTGAGGAGTCTGCACCGGTATTGTATTGAATCTTTTGGCTGTCTTCTCTCCTGGGATCCTCAGACTCGTCACCGTATTTGACATTTTTCCCCAGGAGCTGCTCCTTGTCCCTCTTTTGTTGCAGCTTTTGTCTCTTCTTGATGTGTGTTCTATGATGGGCGTGCAGGTTGTCGGACCGACTAAATCGTTTGCCACATCCTGGGAAAGGACAAGCGTGCGGCCGCTCCCCGGTGTGCACCAACATGTGTCGTTTCAAGTGTTCAAAGCGTTTAAAGCTCCAGCCACAATTTGGATAGATACACACATGCTTATTGGTTTTTGTAGACGGTGCCATAACGGGCGGTAAGTGCTGTTGTTGTTGTTGTTGTTGTTGCTGCTGTTGCGGCGATTGTTGTTGTGTTTGTGTATGCATTATTCTTTTTGACAAGGTAAAAGAGAGGAGAAAAAAAGAATAGAAAAGGGAAAAAAGAAAAGTGATACGGTTCTTGTACTTGAAAGCCAAGAATTAAGTGATGTTGAATCACAAGTGGCGAAAGAAACCAGCGGTCCAAATCATGATGCACAGCATATTGCTGCAAGGAGCGAAGATATTTCTTGGAGTGATTGGAAGAAAAAAAATTTTGCAATGTAAAGTATCCTTGATAGACTGGCAGCAGCAAGAAGCAAAAGGTCTGCGCAGAAAGATAGCTAAAGTATTAAGCTTTCTTTCGCCACGTCCCTAGAATCGAATGTCTGCAATTGGATATATTATGCATGAAATTAATTTGAAAAATATCCACAAGTATGGCTACTTTATCCCATCTTTCTATTTTATTTATCACCATGCGCTAGTTCACCATCTTGTCTTAATTCGACAAGAATAGGTCACGCCATTTGAAAAAAAGCTAAATACAGTCAAACTTGATGGCATCCTGTCTAGACAAAAGTATACATGTATCTGTAGGAGGAGGATCAAGGGATAAAGGCACGTGCTCTAGGTGCAAGTCACCCAGAATGTGATGGAGCGAGTGGAGTGAGAGATAGTGGAAAAGAGCGATCGTTTTCCTGCAGCTTTTCGGCTGCGGCCCATCTCCTTCCCCCCCCCCCCAAGGATCCAGAGGGTCAAATGCACCACACCATTTACGCCATGCAACTAACCCGTAAACTAAGAGGATCTTGCGCAAATATCAACCATGCACAGCTTAATACATTCTTTTCAGAAAAAAACATGGGGTCTATTCCCTAACCATCCCGTTATTGTTCGCAATAAACTATTATACATGTACTTTCTTTTTTTCTTTACATATTCTGGCTTGCATCAATGTATTCAAAAGAGATAATATTGATATTAATGCTGGAACACATAAGCAGCAAGCATGTAAACGTAATTAATTAACGTTTCTTGCTGCAACAGCATTCTAGATTGCATAGGAATTATAGCTAAGAAGCTGTCCTCAATATCAAAGACAAATACCACCTGTTGGAAGGTTTGCACCTCTACTACCCCTTAAAACTTTTTTTCTGACGCCTTGGAGACAGAAGAAGAGAGTAAGACAGAGCAGATAATGGCCCCCTGACAATAATGGCAAAAGCCAAAGGGGAGAGAATTCCTTAAATTGGCTCTCAATCTATCGCTAAGATCTTGACTCTTTCTTTTTTTCCATTTCTTCAACTATTGCCGGAAAACTTTGATCCAAAAAGAAATATCACTAAATTTTCTACTTCTAACCTAGAAACCAAAACCAACAAGAAGCCGTATCCGTATACCGATGATGTTATGTATCGGCCCAAGTTTAACAACTGTAAACCTGTTTTTGGTGAACGCATGTCTGTACGGTAAATGAATATGTAGAGCCTGGAACGTTCGGATACATCTCACGCGGCTGCTAGAAGCTGCAGAACTTGCATCCAATACAAGTGCTATACCTCTCCCTTGTCTCCTATCCATACATTCCGTTTCTACGTATACTCGTTATATCAGCAATTATATAATCGAATCTGTAAATCCTCAATCGAGGCAGATCAATCGAACGAAATGATTTTGAGAGTGATTCTGCTTACCGAAAGAAAAGACCAAGATGGGTACTGCAAAGTATTCTTTTGCCTATAGTATTCTTTGGACACACCAGCAGCGAATTCCTGGAACGTAATTTGACATTGAAAGTGCAGTTCCCGTTACAACGCAGTGTAAATTGCAACGCCAAGATATGATCGCATGGCATTCAACGGGCTTTCTTCGCAACCGGCATGTTCGAAACAGAAGCCTCTACAGAAACTTTCATATTTGAAGTCATACTAGAGTACTTCCAAGCCGTACCAACATCAGAGGAGCCAAAGCCCGCGCCATTCTAGCTTGACATGATAAATTCTCCGTTAAAATGCATATGTAGCCTTGGATGTTTAGATGACGGAGTTCCACCTTTCCAGAATGCGGCTCACAGATTCCGGGCCGCTGTCAACGCACTCAAATGACACATGAATCAACGAGCGACGATGAACTTCGTGAACTTCGTCGCCACCAGATAATCGACTCAATCCCCGAGTTTTCAATCGTCGAGAACCAAAAAGAAAACATAACACCAAGACGAAAAGGAAGGAGTGCAGCTGGACTGGTATCCTTTGGAATGAATTACGAAGAACGACAAGCCCAATTACAGCAGGGACACGACAGCTTTGAAAAGGAACTGGAACAAATTGACGAACTTGACGATCCACTCGACGTATATGTGCGCTACATTGATTGGACCGAAGAAATGTACCCTCAAGGCCACAACCAGGAATCCGACCTGATTGGGCTGCTGCAAGACGCAACGACGCGTTTTCAAAAAAGTGAACAGTACAAGAACGATGCTCGATACCTACGATGTTGGCTAAAGTACACAGAGATGCTGGAGGATCCCGGAGAAGTGTTCCGTCTCTTATCTAAAGAGAATATTGGCCAAATGCTGGCACTATATTACGAAAAGTATGCGGCCTATTTAGAGAGTCGTGGAAGGTCCGTGCACGATGATAAGTATATTTCAAAAGATCGGTTTTCACTCAATTACAACGAATAGACTCTCTGAAGCAGAAAAGGTGTTTTCAGCAGGCATAACCCGGGAAGCACAGCCTTTGGCACGTCTAGAACGATCATTTCGACAGTTTCGATCGCGGTTAGAGGGTAGAAGGTCTGCTGCACCTGTTAACACAGCTCATGAGCAAACGCGTGCATTGGAACAAACAGGACAGCGTACAATCTTGGGACACAAAATGGATAGTCGATCATCTGTTTCTGTTCCAGCCAATGTGTACAATCGAATGTATCCGAACGCTTCCAACAACGGCAATACTGGCTTTGGCAATAACAACAGCGGCAGCTCCACATCCACACATCCAGGCACGCCGAAATTTTCAGTATACGTTGATTCACCATCATCATCCTCCAGCGTGTCAAACCCTCTTCCTACCTTTTCTGTTTCGTCTTCATCACCATCATCTTCATCATCGTCAACAGCAATAACACATGCATCTGTTATTTCTGATGCGAGACGTCGACCGGAAAACGATCCACCGGTATCCAAGTTTACAGGTACAACCATACTACAGCGACCTTACAAGAGGCCTGGACCGCCAAAGTTCCAAGTGTACAGAGATGACGTAGGTTTTAGATACAAGATTTATGCTTCGTACACTGTTGCTGATATACACCCGTATATCTGCTTAGGATTCGCAGGATGATACCACTAAAAGTCTTGCAAATGGAACGGACGACGACATGACAACGAATGGACGGTCGTTAGTGCAAAGCCGACCGGCTTCTAACTTTTCACAGCTCACTATCAGGTTCCGTCGATCGCGGTCAAGTCTGATCCGATCTACAGACTCAAGTGGGCGAGAAGAATATATATCTGCATGCTTGGAATGTATCAGAGGAGATCAAGACACTAGCTTTGAAGAACTCCGGGCTAGACGTCGAGATGTTTCTATGCTTGCAGCCATGGAAGGATTACCGTTGTCGGAATCCAAAGGTTAGCCTAACTGTTATGCATCATCTATATATATTTTAATTGACTAAGTAACTGGATCAATAGCAATCAAGGAACAGGAAAAAGAACGACACATGAAGGAGCAAGACAAGAAACAAAAGCAAACGCAATCAGTTGAAGAATTGACTGCAGAAACCCGAGCAGCCATGGAATCGATCGATGCCATGTTGACCAAACGCCGGCCGACGGAAATGTCGCTTGACGAGGACGACGGGATCCCTTGGACAAAATTGCCCAAGCAGCGCAAAATCGTCAATGAAAATGATCCGCCCACTCCTTGTTATACTGCAAATAATGACATTGAACCGTCTCAACAACGACAAGATTCGTTCTTTTCGGATGATATGGGCTTCGCAGCAGGAGAAATGGACGAGGACTTTGACGAACTTGAACACGACATGGCTCGAGAAGCCGAAGAGGCCAGGAAACGAACTGGCTAGGAGATTTGATATTGTGTACATTGTTCTTTCCTTCTTCTTTTTCCACATCCATCCTTTTCCCAAAACACACATATACACAATTGTTTGCGCGATCCATCATAAGAAATCCATCATTATCCGCAATTTGTAATTTGTAGTCAATTGTTATCATAAAAGAACCCGTAGCGCTCAGGACAGGTGGTGTGGTTGCTGCAGGTCCGCCAACGTGGCGCGCTGGCTGCATTTGTCCAGGAACCAAAAAAGACAGAGAGCGTCAGCGCTCGCTCTTTACCCCTATAAACGTCTTTTTCTTTTTAACTGATGCACAATTTACAACAACGAGCCAATGTAAAATAGAAACGAGAGTCAGCCTTTGAAGACGGTCGCCTGAATGCTTTTTTAAAAAAAACCATAGGTGCTACTATCGTTCGCCCTGACTGCCATTGGCAGCGTTCTAGCCGTCATTGCCGCAATTTCATACATCACTGGATACCCGCAAATCTCTGGCGATCTTGCCATCAACTCGGACGCGCTTCGCGTGTAAGTGTGTATTTAATGAATATCCTCTTTATCGTGTGCTGAACGAGTATATATATATATATATATATTATTGTGTGTCAAAAATAGTGTAAGTCGTCGTTATGGCCCTGATTACTACGATTATGGCACACCAAAGAGTCACTTTGCGCGTTTGACGTTTGACATTGATGCCGGTAAATATACTTTGCAAACACGATCCATGTTGCTTTTTTCTCTGGTTGATACCGATTGACAAACACGCGCACAGATTTTACGCCGATTTTCAACTGGAACACAAAGCAAGTGTTTGTCGCCGTAGTAGCCGAGTACGAAACCGAGTCGCATGTAAGGAATCAATATCGATATACCAATTAAGGTAGACAATTGTTCATCTGAGCATCCGCGGGTCAACGACAACAACAGAGTCGCAACTCGATCGTTATTTGGGACAAGATCATTACAAGCAAAGACAACGCGCATCTCAAGTTGCAAAATGTGTCCAACAAATACGCCTTGATAGATATCAGCCGGAAATGGAGGTATGGATGCGAAAAAAAAGAATACTGAGTGAATATGATGCTAAGTCTTGCATGATAGTCATCAGCAAGCGAATCTCTCAATACATTGGGATATCACTCCATATGTGGGCATTCTTCAAAGTGGAAAAAGTACTCCACAATCTACTACCTTCGTCATTGTTCCGGCATCATCGTAAATTCAAATAAAAGTGTTCAATGTGTTATTTGGAACATTTGATTTTCATGGTGATCGGGCCCAAATACGGTGCCTGTAGGTAAGAAACTAGAAAACCGGCAAATGATCCGAAAACTTTTTCGCTTACATTCAGGCCACCGATGTCCTCGAGGAGACGCATCCCATCAATTTGTCATATGGGCGACTTCTTGGTGATTGTGAAAGGGTCCTGGGACGAATGAAATCTTGCTTACCGTTGCTGGTACTTGAGGAAGCTTGCAGCAGATAGAGTCAGATTGTGTGCCGCAGTGGAGAAATTTCCCGCATGATTGACATTGCAGAACTCGATATGGTGTTTGATTGGGCAGGGCTTTTCCAAACAGAGACATTCGAAATTTTCTCTTTCTTGAGATAAAGACAGTACGTTTTCGACGATTTATACTCGTCGATCCTGCATGTAGTGTGCGTCGTGTCCTGGAGATAACTGTAAAGTGACTGAGCAAGGTAGAAATCCAACGAAGGTAGTCCGCCTTTTCTGTGGCCTTTAGCCTTGAACATTCCATCTATCCCAATAGCAAATAATACAGGCCTCTCGGTCTTTGGCAATACGGATCTGGGTAGGTTTACAAGCTACTGGACCGCTTTATCGATTTCCGCCTTCATAGACATTCGAGTGTCCCATCCTTTGTGCATAACAGATGGTTTGGAATAAAAGTCCTGGATGCTGATACCTCTTCTTTCTTCTTGCCAAGCGCGTATGTACAACCTGAATCTGTCAAAGTTGGATTTCGTGCAGTTTGCCAGATTAGATTTTATTACAGATCTGCGGGGCGTCGCCCCCCTCCTTTACAGTGTCGCAAGAGAAAACGTGAAGCAGGACAGGCTTGAGGAAGATAATGGGCAATGCTGAATGGAAAGTTGCATAGCATGTAATATGTCACTGATATAGCTATTTGGATACAAAGTTAGAGATGGCGCTGCCTTTGTAGCTATAGCATCTGCCAAGCTTGTACATCACGACATCATCCATCTCCTGCAATATCCAATAAGAGATGGTTGATGTACTATCACGCACCAATGCTTGTAGATAAAGGGATTCACTAACATGTATGATTACCGTCTTAACAGCAACCGAGAAACGCATACAGCGTGAGGCTTGCTCGCGAAATGACACTTGTTTTGTTTCATTTTCACCAAATCCGCCAGACTGATAGACTCTGTTAGCGTCGCAAAAAGCCTTTTTAGAATCCTTGATTCTTTTCGCATGCGTATATGCCTTTTGGTTCGCTGTAATCACCGTCTATTATTAGACAGACTTCACAGTTTCCTTTGCTGGCGAGTTGTTTGCACTTGGCGATGACGATTTCAGCAAACGGTATAAGAGTTCTTTCGAACTCGTAACCGTTTCCCCAACTGCTCCTCAGTTTCTGCATCGTTAAAAGGACAAGCTATAATTGCTACAGTGATTTTACTCTCGGTAGCTGTATCTGCCAAACCTTCAGGATGCGTTATCATATATATGTCACTGTTCCCACGGCAGAGCTCTGTATCAGAAAGTTGAAAAAAGTAGCGCAGAAATCAATAAAGACAATATGGGAAGTTTTGTTTCTTCAGCTCCTCTGGAATCGAAGGGATAGCTTGGTAAACTTTGTGTTTGCATACTTCGTGATGGATCTATGTATGCGACCGTGTGGGCGGAAAATGACAGGGTCTTCAAGACCATACAAAACTGCTAGTCGAGCTATCTTCACAGCAACAAACATTTCTATTTTAACACCTCCAATGTGAACCGGAATATCTTCAGCCGCTCGCCGAAGGCAGACCCTGGCTGGCCGTCTGAGTCACCATCCAGGAAGAAGCTGGGACGAAGACAGACCTTCACTTCAACCTTTCAGGAATTCCGCAAGGAGCCTGGGATGCAAGGCACTCTGCTGGCTTTCAGCTGGAAGTTTGTGTAGAACAGTTTATTGAAAGCTAATGACATCAATACGCACTTACTGACCGTTAATCACCGCTGAAAGAATACAGATAGGGCTGCGTACATCTTCATTCGTTTCTTGAAACATGTAACCGGTGCCCGGCGGGTAAACTTTCTTGAAAGGAATCACTTGCGCCCAAAGGGCACTTACTATAGCTTGTTTCAACTGATGGTATCAGTAAACGTTGATTAAGTAAAAAATATACAACTTATCGTAGAAGATGAGAACTATACTACTGCTTTCATCTAGACTCATCCTCTCCCAGAATCAAAGACGTCAAAGGCATGAAGTAGCGCACGCTGCAAGTTCTCGTAAAAAGTTCTTATAAAGACCTTGCTTATTGCTACACAAAAGTATTGTTAGGCTACCGTAACATTTTCCGTGCGCATAGTAATCCTGGAAAGTCTACGGGCAATTCACAGTGGAAAGGCGTTATCTTGTGCTCCGCGAGATTTCCGTACGATTTGCTTTTATCGAGGAGACCTTTGGGCGCTTTAAATTAACCTATTTGTACAGAATGCTTCGGCAACACAAGCTGCAAGTATTTGTCTGTTTCGATAACCTTGCATGATTTGGAACCTTTGTCTGGCTCCATGTCTATCTTCAAGATGGTAGTATTCTTATTTATAAAAGTTTCTGTCTCCTCTGCCGTTGTCAGTGACAAGAGAAAAAAGAAAAGCTTTGATAGCCGGCGAATAATTCTTGCAGTTGTTACTGACAAATGCTTTGCTGCATTCGCCATTCGGATATCCATATTGAATACCCATTGTCATCGTCGGGCTTTTTCAAGTAGCACCTGACGGGCTGTCGCTTCTTTCCCATTTGCAGCTCTTCTAACATAGAAAGTGTTGAAATATGGGTGCGCAAACTTGCTTGACGACAAGAACAGCTACAACGGTAGACTCACCTTGTAGTAGGACAATTGTTTAGTCGAATTTTGGGCCGATTGTGGGGCGAAAAAGAAGTCCGGATCCTGATCCTAGGTCTTGATGGAGCCGGCAAAACCACCATTCTATATCGACTGCAGGTAAAGCGGCGCGATCGTCAATGGCTTCCAACGTAATCTGATAATGAGCAATAGATTGGAGAAGTAGTGACGACCATTCCAAGTAAAAGATCTATTACCAGCTGTGTATATTTGACGCATACTTAACGCGACGCTTGTCTTTGTTTTTTTTAATTGTAGCTATCGGCTTCAATCTTGAAACTCTATCCTATAAAAACATTAAATTTCAAGTATGGGATCTTGGTGGGCAAACAAGTATAAGGTAAAAAATTATAAGATGTCGATATATATCTCTCGCTGTTGCTTACCAGGCTAGGGAAATTTCAGACCTTACTGGCGATGTTACTATGCTAACACGGATGCCATTATATACGTCGTGGATAGTGTGGATAAGGATCGCATGCAGACGTCTAAAGAGGAGTTGCACGCTATGCTTGAAGAGGAAGAGCTCAAGGATACGGCCCTGTTAGTATTTGCCAATAAGCAAGATATGGAGGGCGCCTTGTCAGCAGCAGAGGTAGCAGATGCGCTCGGATTATCAACACTAAAGAACAGACAATACTCCATTTACAAGACGAGTGCGGTGAAAGGTGAAGGTCTTACGGAGGGTCTGGATTGGTAAGCATTAGAGATAAGAGAAAGGAAAAAGGAGCTCATTTCTAATGCAAATCACGATGTAGGTTGGTCAATATTATCCAGCAAAACAAGCAGTAACAGTAGAAAAGGAAAGAGAAATTTATCTGCGACCTATCACGTATTACAACTCGCTCTCACCACTCACTTTACCGTTTATACAATAACACACACACACACGCACATAACGTACACAAAGGAAACAAAAAATACCTTTAGATACTCTTAACGTTTTTGATATCGACAAGTAAAAAGAAAAACAGAGAAAAGAGTTTTTCCTTCATGTGAGAAAAAAAAGAAAGAGCAGTTTAATCAGTTTTGTTACAATAGAACACAAGGGCGGGATTACAGACAAAGAGGAGGGACGGGGTCGGTAATAGAGAATAAAGTTGTGTATCCCGGGCTCTAACTAGAATGTTTCAAGATCTTTCTAAGCGGCCAAAGTCCTGCAATTAACAACAAAAAAATGTCAATTTAGGTTAAAAACAGAGGAAATCACGTAAACATATACGTACCTCGTCTGATCTTTTCTCGTAGACGGTTTCGAGGAGGAGGAGGACGTCGATCTCGTTTTGAAGAGCCGAGGAGCCGCGGATTTCTTTTGATGCTTCTTGCCGCTTAACTTGTTTTTATTTGATTTATCCCTCCCCATTTTAAAAGGAGGGACGCCCTTTCTCTCTCACAAAGAGTTGGCGTCAGGGCGGGCGGGCGTGCGTCGGCGGATCCTTCTTGAACAGCACGTCGAGGCAGCCCGGAAGCGCAGTCAGGACAGCAGCTTCCAGAGCCGCAGACCCCCAGACGGTACGGCTGCACTGGGTGATCGCCTTACGAGGTAGGGGATCGTCGTGGACAATGTCTGGGGGCGCAATCGTGTGATCGTCTTCTTCCGAAAGAGCAGCAAAGAAGCAGGCAGCTTATTCAGAATGCGTTTGGTTTTATACGCGGAGTTGCTCTCTTGCAGCTTTCCCAATTCCTGGTCTCGAATGCAATACGTGATCGAACATGATACTGTATGTAAAGTTCCGTGTGCACAGTGCTCCTTTAACTAACAGTTTCTCACACACAAATTTTTTATATAGTTTCTACCAGCGCCTGAATCTCAAATGATAGTTCAGGATCGTCGTCCCCCGTTGGAGAAGGTTAGGGTCCCCTCATCCATTGGCGTCATACTTGTGCTATCGGATGATCAGCGTTACACAGTGGTACCAAAGAATCGGATGTCACATTCCGGATTACCGGTAAAAAATTCGCGTAAACAAGGAATTCTATTGTAAACATACCGTCCTTTTTAGGAGTAAGGGTTGCTTTGGGAATGTAGGAAAAGCTACGAAGGGCCCCAATTACCATCTGCTCATTTGAATGCGCTAGGCCTCTTTGTATCACTCGGAATTTTAAACTGGACATCTGGATGCCCAAAATAACGGAACAGGTTACCCTTGAACTTGCATGACCCTTTGTAATCTGGGAGCAATGCAGGAGTTATATTAGTGCAACGACGCGCTGGAACTGCATCTAACCTGTTCTGAGACGGTGTAAATGGGCACCGGGCCTTGTTTGTGGCTCACAATGGCTTAAAAAGCACCCTGCTTAGTGGAAGCGGTTACTGGAGTTGTAAATCGTATATAGCAAAGATCTGCAAGACTATTTATATTGTACAGCTACGTTGTCGACGGAAAAATGGGAAGATTTAATGGATTTAAAGAAGCCACCAGGCAGACCACTATATACAGAAAACAAACTATGCAGTAGCTTCAGTGTTCTGGTTTTCAGTTTCTTGCGTTTGGGCTTGAGGCTGCTGCTGTTCTTGTTGTTCTTGTTCTTGTTCTTGTTGTTGTTGTTGTTGAGTCTGGGTAGGAGTCTCGGATTTAGGTGCTGTTTGAGTGTACCAAGATAGCTTAACAGCTCCATATGGGGTATTAGCACCAGCAGCCATTGCCTATCAGACGACTAATTAGTAAGGGACGTAAATGTATAATTCTTTAGAATGTTCTTCTGATACCTTCTCAGCTTCGAAACGTTGACTGTATTGTACCACGATGCCTTCAACTTTGTTTTCAAAGTTCACGACACGACCGTATTGCTATAAAAAGCAAAATTCTCAGAACGTCAAACATTCCACTGGCAGATCTATCGAAATCAATCGATCGCGAAAGGAAAAAAACGGTCCGTACCTCAAAATGCTTCCGGAGATTTTCACTCTGATCTAAAGCAGCTTCTTCAACTAGTAAACTCGTTGGACGATTGTCTAGGGTGTACCGGGCATAGCCACCACGCATTCTTGGCCATCCTCTACCGCGACCATAGAAACCACCGCGACCACGCGTACTGAGGCTGTGAGGATTGAGGCCGAGTGACGCCGCCTACAACGAATGCAGTCAGTATTCATATTCCATCCAATCATCTATATAGTGCTTAAAACAAAACAGCTTACCTCAGCTTCCAATTTTGCCAATTTTGCCTTCAAATCTTCGGAAGTCTCGCTGCCACCAGCTGCCTGTTGCTGTGTCTGACTTGTAGACGCTGCACCTAACTTTGATGCGTCAATGTCGGAGGCAATTTGCCGTAGGGACTTCAAGAGTTCTTCTTTTTCTTGCTGGCTCATGTTTTGGCTGTTTGAAAGCTTGTCCATCAGCCTCTTTTGCTCTTCAATCTGTTGTTTCAATAGCTGTTCCTTTTGCTTTTGAAGCTCTAGGATGGCTTTCATGCGTTCCTGATGCTTCTTTTGCTTTTCCTCGCGTTGCTTGGCAAGTTCGGCTGCCCTGGCAGCAACTTCCTCGGGATCAGGTTCACTTCGTTTTTGGCCAGCCTCCGGTTTAGGTGCAGTCGGGGTAGTAGCGGTAGTCGTATCCGCTGCCAGCTTTTCTTCATTGGGTTCTCCCTTGTACCAATACACCTTTACGAATCGGTTGCCGAAAATTGGGTCAGGAGAACTATATGCGGCGTTGGCCTCTGCATTCGTGCTGTATTGTAAAATTGCTTTTGAAAGATGTGCTTGAACGCTGATGTTGGTAAGTGATCCGAACTTTTTAAAGTAATCGTTGACTTTGGAAATTTCGCAAAATTCTGGTGGTATGTTTTCGACGACAAGTGTCGTGTATTGTCGATTTTGTTGATAGCCTCCGCCCATGCCCCCACGACCGCGTCCACCGCGACCACGTCCACGCATACCACGCATGTTTGCAAACGCTCTCTGACCACCACCCATATCGTCTTGCGGCATCATCATTCCAGACATATCTGCAGGGAAAGCAGCCATGTTGCCGGGAGCGGTGACAGGCATAGCCGTTGCTGCTTCGGGGTCATAAGCTTCTTAGAAAGAGTAGATCAGCTTGAGGCCATGCTTTCACTTCAACTGCGCATAGATCTTTCTTACCAAATCCTGATGGCATACCAAAGAGTTGGGTATTTGCACCGGCAGGTCCCATTTGCGCACCAATGGGCGCAGAAACATTAGGAAATGGATTGTTGAATGGACCTTCATCGACGACAATTCTATCGGCACCGTGATCGTACGGGCACATGTCTCCACGCATACAGTATCCACGTTCTGCCATGAGAATTTATCAGTATTCGAGAAATGTTTGTAAGAAATTAAAAAAAACAATCCTCACCAGTGTAGTCTCTGCAAAGAGGCCGAGGCCGATTGCTGCCACCCGTCATGTCACCGCGGTAACCACGTCCACCACGTCCACGAGAGTCGTACATGGCAGCCGGTCCAGAAGGAATTGAACCGCCTCTACTGCTGCGATAATCTTCGTTGCGCGAATGTTTGCTGCTGGAGTAGCTGTGGCCGCTGTCTGGATAACGCCGCTTATAATGACGTTCGTCTTCATAACGCGAAGAGCGGCCGCCGTCATCGCGCATTTCAGTACGTGGCCGGCGATGCTTAAAGTTGCGATCACCATCGTCTTCTTCGTCAGAAAAATCACTGTATCGTCGGCGAGAGCCGTGATCATTGTGGTCTCTGTTTGATCTGTCACTTCGGGAGGAATCATATCCAAGTTCTTTGAAAAGTCTGTCAATAAAAGGGAGAGTTTCTGTCGTGCATACCATTAGCAAGAGCAAAATCAAACGGCTTGCTAACTACTCACGATCTCCAAAGAACTCTTCAAGCTTCTCTTCTAGATTTGACTTTATAACAGCTGGTGAATCGCCAGAGGTAATGAGTGCTGTAATGTACTCGGCGACCAGACCAGGATCAGCGTCACACCTAAAGCGATGAAAATCGTGTCAATTGGCAAGACACAAATGCGTAGGATGATTCAGTCAAATACGCACAAGTTTTCGACCTCGCGGACGAGGTAATCTTGCAAAGCTGGACCTTCCAAGTTTGCGGGCATGTGCAGGAAGATTGAGAACCGCGACGACACAGCAGTCCGATGCTTTTTTGATTTCACTTCTGAAATCAAAGTGCGCTGCAGCGCCGCGCCATTTAATGCAACAATACTTTGACATTGAAGACTTGATATCACCTTTGCATGCATACCTCTATAAACTAATTACTACCTTGGTTAAAATATAAAATCGAACATTGGTAGCGTTGAATAGAATAGGATGAATTGACTGGGGAATAGGTAGAAATATGATTGTAGTGCTTGCATTTATCGCAGTGGAAGAGCTCGCAAGAGCATGGTACTTGGAGAGTTGTATATATCCAAACCTAGTATGTCCTACAAGTATGCTCCCAAAATGTAGACTCACACCAGTAATTGGATATTCCAAGTTCCAACAATGTACGTGCTCCAAAAATAATCTAGCAATTATCAAGCTGTGATGTTACATCCCAATTGCTATACGAGGACAAGCCTGCATGACCTGCTAAAGTGGTGCAAAGTAATTCAGTGACCTCGCTTTTGACCAACGTCGCTATGACCTGATCACCACTATCATCCATTACTGCCCTTGGAAGAATCTGTATTAGATCTAGGCTGGCAATATTCAAATTTTTCTTATCTTTCCTCTCCATCCATTACAGCACTCATCGAATCAAATCGAAAACAGTACGACTTAACCAGGCATACTTGAATCGTTCACTGTTGGAAAATGCTATTCCGATAATGGACGCATTTTCGATAAGTTCCTGTTCACTTGCATATATGCAAGTAAGTGTTCTTTCATATTCTTCACTGACAGCTGTCCATCGTGCCTTCCCTTAAATGGCTCTCAGGACTGGATGTATTCCCAGGACATAACTTGCATGCAGCATATTCCATAGTTCTGGATGACCTCATTGTTCAAAGAATGCCTTATTCCTGCTTTTACTCCATATTTGGTAGGTATTCTATCATTCGCGAATTTCCAAAACTTCAACCGTCAGCCGCGCAAGAGAGAATCGTCCACGTCCTTTGGGAGTCATTCTGAAACAATGAGTGTTTCTAGATAGATACAAGTGTTAGCAATATACTTCTTATTCCGTGACTACAGTTGATTTTTAAATTCTCAAGCACAGAGAGGGAACCTTTTGCCCTAACACATGATGCAGGCAGGGCAGAGTATAAGGAATCAGATGCAAGTTGTTCCTTTGACCCGATAAATACTTACAATGCTGCCAATATCACTTCTTGCTAACCACCTCTTCTTTCGCTTGATCTTTTGCTCGTTCTAACAGCTACATTACAACAATGTCCTTTTCAAAAGTTTGGAAAAGGCCAAAGATATGGATGCATTTACTATTGAACGAGGTATGCATTTTATACAAGCATTTTTCTGATTACCTCGATCAAAGAGCGCACGAGAGGAGCAAAGATGGTCTGGAGTTCTGTTGCTGTGTGTGTTTGTACTTTAATTCCCCAGCTGTGATATCAAGAAAGGAGACCGTCGCTGCCATGACGATGATATCAGCATTGCTCTTTTGCCCGGATTCGGTCTGCTTTTTTCGCCAGCAGTCAAAGAATGCCTACATAGCATAGCTAGCGACGTATTACCCGCCCTTCCTCCTTCCTTTTGTTCTCTTTTCTACTCTCTCCTTTACTATTATACACTCTTTCAAACATGGATATGAACTATGGCCACCATCTTCCGCTTTTGGACTCTTGCGATATCTTTTACGGTATCGAATTATCGTTGTCCATGGACTCCGATGTGCACACGTCTCAAGGCTTGATGGATGCAACCAGTAAGCCTTCGCAGCAGCAGCAGCATCACAACGTGACGACGACGACGACATCTGCGTGCCAAACTGTCAATACGATGCAGCTGGAAGCAATTAACACGCAAATGCCGGCGTTTCTGGATTGCACGCCAGACCTCATACCAAATGATACTCCAGATGATGATCCATTGACGAGTTTCGATGATCTTTATACACTCATGTCTTCACCCCATGTATCTTCCTACTTGCAATATCTTAAGGAACCCGCGCTCCATGCAACCGATTCAACGGAATTCCTGGATTTTCTGGAAGGAGGCCAACCAGTTCAGGATCATGGTATGGATCCGACTTTTGCGGCGCGCGCGTCCTTCCACGGTGTTGGCAGTGACAGCAACCCTTTACTGATGTACACCGATTCTTCTCTGTACTCAAACTCGCTACCAAGCAGTGGCAATGGCGGTGGCAACAACTGGCTGTATGAAAGTGGAGGTAATTCATGCATTCTTCCGCAAAACTTGGACAATGCATTCGGTGGTATCGGCCAGCCAGTTCACGAAAGCGTGACCAGTGGAATGGTTTCAATGGCAGAGTGTGACATGGCCAGAGAATATGTCAGTCTAAGTGTAAGTATATAACTATGTGACATTCATAAAAAAGAGGCCAAAAATGACTTTATGCTTTTTCAGGATGTAAACTCTTTTGTGGCAGAAGTCGATTCACAAAAGCATGCGGCGTCCATCCATTTATCATACTCTACTCCAGAAAACTTGCAGTTACTAGGAGACAAGAACAACAATACGAGCAACACCACTTCAGACATTACCACCTTGGCCACATTCTCCTCAGTACCCAATATGCTGGGATCTTGTTCCACTTATCCACAACAACACCACCATCATCAACGCACTGGCTTTGCAACTCCAATTCAAGAGGACGACACATCCGACAGCGAGACAGAGTCATCAACCCTTAGCAGCTGCTACAGAAGATCCAAGAAATGGGCAGAGAACGACAAGGCAAGCTACAATGTTATAAAGGCAACCCGAGCTCGCAAACAAGCACCCAAGAAATCCAAATCGGATATTTTATTACATATCAAGAAAAACAGATTAAGGAAAAACAACGCAAGGGGATTGCAGCTCAAGGCAAGCACGTCCACTCGCCACTTGCCTACCTCACCAAACACGCCTCCATCTCTGCCACCTTCAGACAGCATAAGCTCCATCCTGGCCCGTCAGAAAATCTCCTCGTCCTCCTCTTCCGCTGCGATCGATGAAGACCTGGAAGATATGGATGATGACGAGGACGAAGAGTACATTTTTCGCGGAGATACTGGTGCTGAGGAAGACGATGACGATACGTTCACTTTCCATCCCGGACAGAGCTCCTCTGGCAGGACTGCATCGTCAGGCAGCCACCACTTACGAAAGGGCAGAAACGTTGACAAAGCATGCAACCATTGCAAGCGCTCGCATTTACGCTGCGACAATATGCGTCCTTGTCGTCGCTGTGTTGCCACCGGCAAAACGGGATGCAAGGACGTGGAGCATAAGCCAAGAGGACGACCACGTCTCAATAAGAACCAGGTCAATGTAAAAAAGGAAATCCTCAACTCCATTTTACCAGAGTAAAAAAAAAGGATTTGCAAGACATCAAAAGTTGGACATGTAAAACGTACTTATTCTAACCTTGTTTCTTTACACGAAAATAATCCTGTTATTTCCTTCACTTAATCACACCTTTATATAATCCCCACACCTTTACCCATCCCTCCACCTGTACCTTCTCCTTTCCGCAACTTTATATTTTCATCACTAATGATCGTTCAATCAATCAATCAATATATATACTATATATATATATATACAGGAGTCTTTATTTGTGACTCTTGTTTAATAACAAATTTGACGTGGTGTGTCATTATAATATAAAAAGTTGTATAAGTGAGCTAATTTTATAATAGTTTACGGTTTTGGTCATCATGAAGTTCCACTTTATCGTTAACAGCGAGTTCAGAGTTGCTAGCGTGTCTTAAATCCAATGCCGAGTGCGAATGAGTATTGCTGTAAACGGAGCGGTCGGATGTATTTGTGTCTTTAAAGGAGGACATGGCTTCTCGAAAACCGAAATCTAAGGAACTTGCAGGCGACGAGTTGTGCTGTTTGTCAAAGGCAAACAATCTCAAAGCTGTTACAGACTGGACGTTCTGTCGATCTACTGCCAAGTCAAGTGCAGTCTATAAATTAAACGTTTGCAAGTTAGTGAGCCAGGGCTAATATCTCTTGTGTGGATAGAAGAAGCATTGCTCCTTACTGACCTTGCCATTGTTATCTTGTGCGTCTGCCTTTGCGTGGCGTTTGAGCAAGCTCAAGACTAGACGAACATTATTCGATGCTGCTGCGTAGTGCAAGGCAGTCCAACCATTGCCATCAGTCTGGTTAACGTCTGCAAACCATTGTAGCAAAAATTCAACGACCACTTCGTCGTTTGCTTCGACTGCTTTATGCAGAGTTGTCTGCAATTGGTGGTCAGGATGCTTGTAGTCCACCGCTGCTCCCTGTGCCAGATACTGCAAAGCTTTTGGTAAATTTGACTGTGCAGCAGCATCCCAAAATGCCTGGAAAGAATAAACAATATGTTTAGATGGTGCAACCTCAAAGCATCATGGTAGAAGAAAAAAATAGGGTTTGAAAGCGTTACCTGGTTTAAAGCATCAGCGTCAAGTTGATCATCCTTCTTTACAAACGATCTCTTGACGTATTTCTCAGTTATCCAAAGATCTCGATCTGAACGGGATGAGTCTTTCTGGATCTTGAAAGGCGCCAAATCTACTGCTACACTCGCTTCAAATATATTATTTACAGCGTCATTTCCAAGACGAAGCATGACCTATTTTGGAGTTTTTTTTAAACATCATTTATCAGACTCTTGACAACCAGATTTTTACCTCAATAGATTCGGATTCCCATTTATCTAGCGCAATAGATCGCACTTTGCTGACATGGACACCAAGACTTCGATGGATACCAGAGCATTCAATGCAAATAACGACACCCAGGTTCGTGCTTGCCCATTCCGGGCCTCGAAATGTCATTAGTTGCATGCAGGTAGAGAGAGAATACTCCTGTCAAATCACTTTACCTGCATCACCGCAGTCTGCACAGACGTCATTTCCAGGCTCTTCCCTCAATGCTTTGAGCAGTTGCATATTGGCTTCTGTGTTTGTAGCAGTAAACACTTTTTGATTCTCGTTTCTCTCAGAGGTCCCCTTACCAACGAAAGTCGGTTAGTATATCATTTTCTCGCACGCTTGAGGAGCTCTCCCCGATGTACTCTACATCTCTCACTGTAGATCGAACGGCCGGCATAGCTTTGTCAGAGTTCAGCGCGAGCTGGCTTGCAGCCTTGATACAATTAATCCAATCATGCATGTCATGTTCGTTTTCTGCCTGGAGTACAGTAATCCTATATTGCACCGCATGTAAATTGATGGATCCTGTAAAAAAAAAATTATAGATGCTTGTACCGACCTTGACGGTGAGATAAGCTCAAAACAATATCTTCGGTCATAGTTATCACCCGCTCTAACGCTACAGACTCGTAAGTTGTATGAAGTCGGCTGGTCATCGTCCCTTGAAGTCTAGAAGGAATATAAAGTCAGAATCTTGATACTCGACTGAAGAATGTGGTCATCGGTATACCTTTGGTCCTCGTATTGTGCTTGTCAGCTCTTCTCCTTCTATCATAAAGTATTTGCGTACCCAAGTCTGTAATACTCGGCCAGGTCGCTTTTCAAAAAGATATCCTGATTTTGCGGTTGATGCAATTGAAGTTTGCGAGTTGCTTGGGGAATTAGACGATACAGTCTGGATATTATCATTCATAGGGCTGTATTGAGCGACTGTATTCTATATATGTCATCCTTAGCATAACCTAGGTAGCAAAATGAGCTTGGTTTTCTTGCTTACCTGCGCACATTGATTTTGGTATAATTGACTTTCTGATGTTTCTTCTGCAAAGCGTTGACGTGACTATATATACATTCAACTATATTGTCAACATATGGAATATCACAAGATCCGTTGCAAATCACCATACATCGTGCAGTAAACCTAGAGTCTGTAAGTTAGTGACACTCTGTAGAGAAAGCTGTATAATCAAGATAGTTACCTGTCAAGTCCCGCATGTACGGCTCAAGATCCTTGAGAATCTCATAGCTTTGATGATGAAATACGGATTCAGTGTACATGTACGCAAGTACCTTAAGACAATATATCATCAGCATCTCCACTCTTCAGGTTGGATGTCTGAGTAATTCTTACATTCTCCATATAATCAACTTTCTTTTTCGCTTCAATGTCGTTCAAGCGTTGAACGTATTCCATGTATACTTGATGAAAATTCTTTCTTGCATCTGCAAGCTCCATGGTCGACTATATGATTTGATATAGCTAACTTTTACATATATCGTTATAAAAGCATTACACATACTTCGGGTATCGTGGGATCTCTCGGCTTCTTTCCCATATAGCGACCAAGTGCTGTATCAACCTCATCACTGCTCTTTTCAAATCTTTTTCTAATTTCCTATCGCATTGTCAATCACAATTCATTCAACAGGATCCCAAATAAGCAGAAAAGCTTACCTTTATAGGAACCAAGTTATCTTTGACAAACGTTTCAAGTGGCTCGATAAATGTATTCAAAACATGGGCATGCTGAAGGAAATCAGACTTCAGTACTGAATGCTATCTCTTTTTTGTTTTTTCTCCAATTGCAATCTCCTTTTCGACGTACAAACATATTTCGACATTTCTCCACCTCGAGGATCGATTTCCCAAACTTCTCCAAGGCATGCGCTAAATTATCGATAGTCAGAGGAACAGGTCGAGTGTTGTCCAAGTTCCTGAAACCTGCTTACCAACGATCGGATCGTCTTGCGATTGACCAAAGTTCAAGAAGCCCTGTGCTAGCTCTTGCTGTCGCACGCTGTATTCTATAATAGTATTGTGTGTAAGTCAACCGAGTCCTGGGTGTGGAGAGACGGAAAGCTGGTAACCTTGCCTTGGGACAAGTTGACTTGTGACCGAGCGAGCTTGATGAGGTTCTTTAGCGATGACTCAAAGTTCTGTACTGTTTCTTCATGAGCTTGTACGCGTTTTCGAAATTTGGGTGAATCTTCTAAACAGCCCCTCAAGTCCAAGGCAGGCATTGTTGGAGGTCAATGTCGGGGCGCACACACGAACTCGCTGGTTCCCCACGGGTCGGCTTGATTCAAGCATCAAGTAGGCCCTTAACTATTCTTGCATCTCCGCAATAACACCCCATTACTACATATCTACTCTCTTACTAAGGTTTTATTTGGCAAACTCCTTTGTGTCATAGTACTCGGGGTACTTTTTGATGAGTTCTTCTAGCTCTTGCTTTTGCGCTAACAGATTTGGAGGCATATCTTCATACACATCCGTAAACAGATTCTCGAGTGCTGGCTTTTTCCGCTTTTCCGCTGCAGAAAAGCTCTTGAGCAATGCAGTTTTTACTTCCTGGCGCCATTCACGCTCGTCCTCTTGCGTCCACCAGTCTTTACTTTCCAGGTAACGTCGCAAACGAGTGACCGGGTTATCAAACTGTGCTCTTTCTTCGACTTCCTTTCTATCACGGTATTTGGTCGAGTCGTCCGAAGTACTGTGATGGCCAATGCGATATGTCATTGCCTCAATCAGCACAGGCTTGCTTTCTTCGACGGCTATCCTTCGTGCGGCCTTTGTAGCATTGTATACAGCCCATATATCGTTTCCATCTACGCGCACCGTGTCCATACCGTAACCGACTCCTCGACTTGCTATACCGTCACCCCTGTATTGCTCTGAGGCCGGGGTTGAGATGGCGTATCCATTGTTTCGACTATCAAGTTATCAGTTAGAAACAACAGGGATTGCCTACAAATAACTGCTTTTAGCAACCATACCAGAAAAAGATGGTGGGACATTTCAGAGTAGCTGCCATATTCATGCCTGCATGAAAATCGCCTTCAGATGCAGCACCCTCACCAAAGAAACAGATGGTACATGCCCGCTTGCCGGACAGCTTGAGTGCATAGGCTGCACCAGCTGCTTGAGGGATCTGCGTGGCAAGCGGAGAGGAAATCGTCTGAAAGTTGAGCTTCCTAGATCCATAATGAATCGGCATTTGTCGACCCTTGTTGCAATCCATCTCGTTTGTGAAGCATTGGTTCATCATTTCATCCATGGTAAATCCTCTGTATAGCAATACAAAAGCTTCTCGATACTTTAAGATATTATAATTTCATTAGATCGTCAAGAAACTATAATTCCCATCCTATTTTTAGGTATATACCTGTCCAAACACCACGTCATCAGGATGAAGTGCAGCTGCGCTACCAATCAAGGCCTCCTCGCCGTAATGCGTCATGTAGAAACTAATGCGTCCCTGACGTTGTGCTTCATACAAGATACCATCCATGACATTGAGTTGAACCATCTTTTTGTAGCAGTTTAGGATTTCGGCTTTTGACAGGGAAGGTTCGTGGCTCTGATCCAATATTTGACCTCTGTGATCCATTACACGATATGCTTTCAAAGGTTCTGTGTTTGATACGAAGTTGAGTTCTGACGTGAATCTGTCAGAGCTGGACCAGCTGGGAGACCTTTTACTTCCCAACACGGCTGGTTCACTCGATAACTAGAAATTTGTTGTTATGTGTCAATTTCCATCGCTGCTGAACCTAAAGTTGTCATCAGGTTATCACCCACTTTGACACATGTGTGGAACATACGAGGACAGAAGCGGGACGCCCGTGAACGCAGTAAAAGCATGGTCAGGTGAGGGAGAACAGGAAAAGAAGCGTGAGAACGAAGCGGGGTAGAAGATTGGTGATGTACATATCTGGATTTCAGGGTCCGTTTGCTGTCTTGCCCAGGAGGTGGAAGGTTATCTGTGTCGGTAAGAAGCTCCCAAAAGAACAGTACAAGACCGGGAATTGAAGCTTTTGGCCTGTTTCATTGCTTCAAATAGCCAACATAAAACTGGTCTCTGAAAGGAGGGTGAATTTTCCAATTCGAGTAAACTTCTTTCCATGAAATGAAGGAGCGGTTTGATTTTTCTAATCCTCTACAGGTACTATATACCCACAAAATCGAGATCCAGGTATCGACCTATAAGGTCATATTCACCAATCTCACAACAGCCGCCGTCGCCTGAGTCATACCATGTCCGGCACCTTCCTTGACATTATATGCTCTGGCTGGCACTTTATGTCAGCAGAGAAATTGTCTAAAGACAGAAACACCTGTAGAGTTTAGAGTTGATAGAAAGGCTTTTCAATCTCAATGTTTTCTGTAGATTCTCTTCATTTCACACATGGCTATACCGTGCCTATTTAGAGTACCACCTCCCATTTCGCGCTTTGATGAAAACTATTTGCGCCCATTTTCAATAAACGTTTGCGCTTATGGAAACTATATTTTACGACCTTACTGTACACCAATTTGCATTCTAAGTGGTCAGCTTTTGGGAAGTGTTCAAAGGCTTCTGCGTAAATAGGCTTGTTTGTGTTTATGCATCTCTTCCAATCTGAAACGGATTACGAAAGATTTGAATATGAAAAATGGAATTCTTTCTATCTTTCCCGCTCTTTTGAAAAGCTGACTGCGCGTACATCAAGGATAATGCCAGCCATCGTAGATACTAGCAAGTACAAAAGGTGTTTATCTTACTCGTATTTACTGTCGTATGCTTCTTCAACTCATCTTGAAAGATGCTTGTTTGTATTCAGAGACATCCACAAGAAATATGACCGATGATATTGTACCCATATAACGATGACCGCACACTCTCTTGTTACTCGTATATATAGAAGGATGTCGGCAACTTGCGCCTTCGCGTTCTGAATTTCTTCGACCTGACGGATAGTCGTTCGCGTAAGTAAATAGCGTCCTGTATGCGCTGTTAGTGTCCTCTACAAACGATTGATCGCATTTACTGTATGGACTCCATAGAGAATAGCGTAATAACTCCTGTCTGAATCCGTTGGCTGAGGTTTGAAATACCTATTTCCTCTTCAGATTTGGGTGAGTCTTCCGCACCCAAGTACGACCTGTGTTAAGGCATTGACTGAGTAGCTAGTTCCCTCTCAAGAAACATGGGTTTAAATGGTAAATTACTTCGTGGTCCAGTACATCCACTTATGTGCTTCTCTCTTATCAAGCTCCCTGCTACTAATGGCAATACGGTCACAAACTTCAAATAAACAATTCATTTAGCTTCATGTTTTCATCCAAGTATGCTCAGCTCCACCCGACTACGTATCCTGGATGATGGCTATCTTTTTTTGTTTACACCGCGCGGCATTTCATACCCTCCAAAAGAAAAAGGAGCCAATCTGCCACGATGCCGTGGCCTTAAAATACTGGTTTTGTTTCTGCTCTGCCGCTTCCAAAAGGTAAGTAAGCATACTCCTTTTAGCTTCAGGTTGCTTCAATAAGGAAGATGTGCTTTTAGTACCCGCACTTGCACTCTGCAGCCTGTGTGCGCATGAAATCAAATGCATTTGCGGTAAGTTCGATTACATATAATGGATTTAGTGACAGATTGAAGGATACTTTGCTGCAATGTTGTGGACACATTTGGCTGCTGGCTGCTGGGTAAGCAAAATGACTCAACGCAAAGTATTTCCCTTTAGCTAATGCTACTTTGATTTTACCATTGCGTTAAATAGATATAGTAGCTAGCGCAAAATGTGTTCTCAACCATGCAAAGTATTCCTCAATAAACAGTATGTAAACAATTCTGACCAATGCAGTAACAACGAATCCTGGGTACTTTGACACGCCGATGCCGGGCCTGAGGATATTAAAGTGGGGAAAGAAAAATCCTTGCTAAAAAGGTGGAGAAGGCGACGGAGTGAGCTATAGTCTATCTATACCTTTTGATTCTCCACACACATGCACGTTGTAAGCATCGTTGCACCATACAAGTACACCATATAGAAGTATAAGAGTTAGTGAAAGAGGAAAGAATGAAGAAGAAAGAGGGGATAATTCCCGCAGATATCGTCTGTAACAAGAGAAAAAAAGAACTAGAAGAAGAGTTTCGGTGTTCCCGTTGATGGCATCCGAGACTCTTAGCCGCGCATTCATAGCCGGGCGTCCGTGTATTGTCAAAGTATCCCCCGCCCAAGTTCGTTCTGTATCGCGAGCAAGCTACTCCTCATTTTGACGCAAATCGAGGAACGGCAACCATTTTCATTATGGCACCGAAACCGTATCTTGCCTTCATGTCTTTCATTTTTGATGCTTATATATAGAGATGCACGCCTGTCCGTTGGGGTCATTCGTCAATAAACAGTATGTAAACAATTCTGACCAATGCAGTAACAACGAATCATGGGTACTTTGACACGCCGATGCCGGGCCTGAGGATATTAAAGTGGGGAAAGAAAAATCCTTGCTAAAAAGGTGGAGAAGGCGACGGAGTGAGCTATAGTCTATCTATACCTTTTGATTCTCCACACACATGTACGTTGTAAGCATCATTGCACCATAGAAGTACACCATATAGAAGTATAAGAGTTAGTGAAAGAGGAAAGAATGAAGAAGAAAGAGGGAATAATTCCCGCAGATATCGTCTGTAATCAGAGAAAAAAGAACTGGAAGAAGAGTTTCGGTGTTCCCGTA
>KK100088.1:55120-72589 GCA_000611695.1 Rhizomucor miehei CAU432 | reverse complement strand
CTTCTGCTGCAACCGGCTGAGGTAGGGATTATCGTCGAAAACAGATTGCCAATGAGCATGCCAGATAGATAGGAGCATACAGACAACAACTTGGCACCACTGGAGGTGAGTAAAATATGACTTCAGAGGGTAGCGAAGGATGGTGACTTTGAGAACGTTCGAGACTCGAACAGTACATCGTGTTCCAAGATTGTGCATAACTTGAGTCCACGACAAGCTTTGACGCGGCAGGAGAACAACAGATACTCGGAGGTTTCGATATCTTGACAATAAATGCTTTGCGGAGACATGAAGCAGCTGGCCATGAGATTCATATTCAATCACGGCTGATAGCCGTCGGCGTGTAATGAAGAGTAATTACAAAGAAATGGAAAGACCTAGAGCTAGGGAGATTTCTCTGGAATGAGACGATGAAGGCATTCTCGCGTAGGCTCCAGTGGTGCCAAGTTGTTGTCTGTATGCTCCTATCTATCTGGCATGCTCATTGGCAATCTGTTTTCGACGATAATCCCTACCTCAGCCGGTTGCAGCAGAAGCCATAGGCAAAGCCATGATACTTTCCAAAGAACATCATGTAGATAAATAATTAGTTTGTAATTCCGTTGTTTCATACCCGATGGATATGATTTCCATCGCAGAATAAGCTTATACACAAGAAAAAAATGGCTACCGGCTCATCGCATCGAGGGTTTGACGAAGTCTGTACGCTTCAGACTCCATCCGACCTTCTTTCGAGCTGCTGATCTTCTACGCCTACAAGTTGATTGGTCCGGGCTTTACTTTGCATTCGATTACCTGTGTGATAAACGCAGAAAGGAAAACACGAAAGGGGAAGAAACAAGTGACTTATGAGCGATGGGCCATGGCGGTTGATTTACAAGCAGAGCGTTTTTCAATATATTCTAACAGGATGTCCAAAAATTCTTTGCTTCATCTCGGCGCGAAATGAAATCAATTCAAAACATTGTAAAGACTGATTTTTTCTTCCTCACTTCTTTATCCCTCTCTCTACTACTTCTCTCACCATGGTCAACTACAAGGTCGCTGATTTCTCTCTTGCCGCTTTCGGCCGTAAGGAAATCGAGCTCGCTGAGCAAGAGATGCCTGGTCTTATGGCCATCCGTGAGAAGTACGGTCCTAGTCAGCCCTTGAAGGTAAAAACAACGTCGACCATTCTACTCGTCGAGATGAAGTACACCGAGATGCTCACAATCCCTTGTCTGTTTCTTCCAGGGCGCTCGCATTGCCGGCTGTCTCCACATGACCATCCAGGTACGCGTCCTTGTTTCTGTAATGTCGTGTCATCTTGTTCAAGTGACTAATGAAATTTTTTGTGACGTCTAGACTGCCGTCCTCATTGAGACCCTGACTGCTTTGGGTGCTGAGGTTACCTGGTCCTCCTGCAACATGTGAGCACGATTAGATCAATTGATGATATATCTATCAACTAACATTTTTTATGAATGTAAAGCTTCTCCACCCAGGACCACGCTGCTGCTGCCATCGCTGCCACCGGTGTTCCTGTCTACGCCTGGAAGGGTGAGACTGACGAGGAATTCATCTGGTGCATTGAGCAGACTTTGTTCTTCCCTGATGGCCAGCCCTTGAACATGATCTTGGATGATGGTGGTGACTTGACCAACATTGTCCACACCAAGTACCCCCACTTGCTCCCTGGCATCAAGGGTCTTTCTGAAGAGACCACCACTGGTGTCCACAACTTGTACAAGATGGTCAAGAACGGCACTCTCAAGTTGCCCGCCATCAACGTTAACGACTCTGTCACCAAATCCAAGTTCGACAACTTGTACGGTTGCCGTGAATCCCTTGTTGACGGTATCAAGCGTGCTACTGATGTCATGATTGCCGGCAAGGTTTCCGTTGTTGCTGGCTACGGTGATGTCGGCAAGGGCTGCGCGTAAGTGGATTACAAACTCTTTCAGTTCTTCCTTTACTCGAAGGCTAATGTTTTCATTTTTCCCCTTTGACAGTGCCGCTCTCCGTGCTTTCGGCTCTCGTGTCATCATCACCGAAATTGACCCCATCAACGCTCTTCAAGCTGCTATGGAAGGTTACGAAGTCACCACCATGGAGGAAGCTGTCAAGGAAGGTCAGATCTTCGTCACCACCACTGGTTGCCGTGACATTATCACTGGCGAGCACTTCTCTGTCATGAAGGATGACGCCATTGTCTGCAACATTGGTCACTTTGACGTGGAAATCGACGTTGCCTGGCTCAAGGCCAACGCTGTTGAGTGCGTCAACATCAAGCCCCAGGTCGACCGCTTCAAGTTGAAGAACGGCAACCACATTATCCTTTTGGCTGAAGGTCGTCTTGTTAACCTTGGCTGTGCCACTGGCCATCCTTCCTTTGTCATGTCCAACTCCTTCTCCAACCAAGTCCTTGCCCAGATTGCTCTCTGGACTCAGCCCGGTGAATGGTCCGTCGGTGTCCATGTCTTGCCCAAGAAGCTTGACGAAGAAGTTGCCCGTGCTCACTTGGGCAAGCTCGGCGTCAAGTTGACCCAACTCACTCCCGTCCAGTCGGAGTACCTTTCCATTCCTGTTGAAGGTCCCTACAAGCCCGACCACTACCGCTACTAAGCTGTGTGTGTAAAAAGTCCCTAAAATCCCGTTTCCTTTTGTTCTCCTGCATTCAACTGTATTATTGTCCTAGTCATCATGTTTCATCCAATTCAACATCAACATCCTAGTACGGCGGGATTCTTGTAACTGTTAATATATTTTTGTCAATTGTTTATCGAGCACAGAAACGTTGGTGGTCTTTACTATGCTCTGACATTGGCTCTTTGTGAACAACGTTGTCGGTGATGTGCGTCTTCATTTATTTTTACTATCCAAACAAAAGAACGGCTGATAGTGTTGATATGGAACTATTGTTAGATCGTGATTTTCTGCGGGCATAATGATGTCAATATATATATTGCATTCTGCGTCCCAGGTCGTAATTATTTCAGTGCAAAATGGTGTGTTAGCTACATTTGAAAAGAGAGGGATAAAAATGGGAAACTTCTAATATAGCAAAACCCACAAAGCTATGCATATTGAACAAGGGAACGAATCCATCATAGAACACACAAACAAAATCCTTTTGTTCCTTTGGCACCCGGTGTGCATCGGCTTAAGGCAATCACGTTGCACAAAGAGTTGCGGCGAACAGAATTTCCTTTTCCGTTCGCATTTCCCTTCTCCTTTTCGTTCCCGTGTGTGTTATGCTAGCGGATGCATACGGTTCGTTTCAACTTAATGCCTCATGCGCTCGGACTGTCTCGTGCTGAAATGATAGTCGATTAGATTTTCTATTAAAGCTTTTGCTCGTCGGCGACTCTGGGACCGGAAAGTACGTCTATATCATCGTCAAGTAGTGTTGCGTGTTTGAATCCCAAAAGTCTCATGCAGTGCCCCCCTTCTCTTTTCAGGTCATGTTTACTACATCACTTTCTCGAGAATCAATGTAAGTCGGGAAGAGTTTGGACACCTGGAAAAGGACGACCAAAAACATAACTCGTTTCACGAAAAAATAGTCAAGAAAGACTCCTTAAATACGATTGGCATGGAATTCGGAACGCGTATCATACACATTGCAGACAAGTCCATCAAGTTACAGATATGGGACACAGCAGGACAGGCAAGTAAAAGAAGTATATATATATGTACACAGCTCATACGCGGTATGGACTGAACGAAACGGTGTGGATTTCAGGAACGGTTCCGGTACTGAGAGATAAAAGCTCAACATCCGAAATAAAACAAGGGAAGCAGCATTGGCCGAACTAAAAGATAAAGGTTTTAGGTCCTTGACACGAAGTTATTTTCGCGGAGCAGCGGGCGCATTGATTGTCTATGATATTTGCAAGTAGGTACGCGAATGCGACGTGAGGAAAGATCTCGATCATCTGACGAGACAGTCGAGCAGTAGAGACACATTTTTGGGCGTTCATTCTTGGTTGACTGATGTGCGATCGCTGGCGAATCCAGAACTTGTTGTCATATTAGTGGGTAACAAGAACGATCGATCGGACGAACGAGAGGTTTCCTACCTTGAAGCAAGTCGATTCGCACAAGAAAACGGCAAGCAAATTATTATTTTTTTTGATATCTCAATTTCTCATATATATTAACATCCTGAATAATATACAGAAATGATGTTCCTGGAAGCTAGCGCGCTTACGGGGGACGCAGTAGAAGAAATGTTTTTCAAATGCGCACGGTCCATTTTAAGCAAAATTGAGACAGGTAAAGAAAAATATGCTGTCAAGTAAATCATGCAAAACGGACAATTTAACGCGGTGTGTATGTGTATGCTAGGTCAAATCGATCCTGAACGAAGTGGAAGTGGCGTGCAGTTTGGAGACTCAAGTTTACGGCGAATGACACAGAGGACGCGATCACGGAAAAAGGAAAGATCTTGCTGTTTCTAAAGTAGTATTTAAAGAGTAAAAAAAATGTATCTACAACTTATTTCATAAAGTATGACAAAAACTCTCTCTTTTTGTGTGTATCTCTTTCTTTGCTTTTCTTTTTCTCTTAAATACGTTCTGCATACACCGTCAGCTTCCCGAGCTTGATGGCGGATGCAAACGCTTCTTCCATATCCATTTCATCTTCCAAAGGTAGACTGTCACCCGAGGCATCGTCCTTGTATTTTAAAGACACTTCGAATCCAAGACGGTCAAAAATCTTCTCTCGAAGTTGGTCCAATGTACTGTCGGCGGGCACTTTGATGGCGAATATATCGTCCTTGTGCACAATCTTGACCTTCACCTTGTTGCCGCCTGTAACGCCAGCAGGCTGGCCACCGCTGCTAGCAGAGGCTGCAGGTGCAACGGCTGGAGGTGAAGAGATGGGTTCCTTTGGTTCTTCGTTTGTAGGTATACCAGTACGGGGATCATAATCGGTTTCGATATCTCCTTCGTGAATGCCAAAAAGCTGATTTTGCACGAGCGGGCTCTCGGCAAGGTATCGTGGTAGACTAAGCAGTTCCCGGCAGTATTGATCCAAATCTCTCTGGCGCTCGGCTGTAAAGTATAATTATATACCTCCTTATCAGCCGTAATGCTCCAAATATATCAAGTATCCGCAAACAATTTCATACCTGTGATTTCTTCATCCACAGATGACAGTGGTCCAGGCATGTATGGCAATATCCGCTCGCGGTCGGCTTTGCCTGCTTCTAGCGGGTACTCTTGCAGCAAATTGATCTGGAAATCATAGAAATCTAAAAAAGATATTATAGACGGTCAGAGAAAGAGATGATACAGAACAATAGCATGAAAGTCTGTTTTCAACCTTCGTAAAGTCGGTACAAGACACGGTGTCGTCCATTGGAAAGTCGGGCATACACAATAAACCAGTATTGGTCGCCCTCTAGAATGTAGGAATCAATTGTTGCAGACTCGACCACCGGCTGTCCTGATCGAGATACTACGCGCGGGCTTCGTGAACCGCCTGTAGGCGCAGAGGATGTGCTACTTGGGTACAGTACACTGTCCGCGGGGTCGCTGTGTGCCAGATGCTGCATACCATAACTATCCAAAATAGCATCTGGGTTGTGTTCATTGTTCTGAGGAGATTGATTGTCATAATAGTCTTCTGGCTCACGTTGAGATCGTAGATTGCCACCACGGTTGGAGGCTGCGGAAGAAATAGAGGAGGATGGGGACTCGCTGAAACCAGAACGCAAGAGGTGCTGGGATTGTTTATCAAATGCTCCAAGAGGGATACTCGATGCCTCGTAGCCCTGTGTCATCTTTTTCCATTCTTCCACTCGAGGAATGACGGGTGCTGATGATGTTTGCATCAAATCGCTAACGTTGGTGATAGGTCGACCGGTGACAGCGTCTCTTACTTCGACAAACGATACTGGAATCAATCCAGGCCCTCCTAACCGTCCAATGGGCTTTGCAACAAACCACTCCAAGTTCGACTGTGCAATAACGATAATAGGTTCGCCGGCTTTGGCATCGAGTTCGTCTGAGCGTTCGGCTTGAAAATCGTACAATACAACGCCGTACAACGGTTGCATCTTTTTTGTGCCTGATTAAATTAAATGTTAGTGACACCATACTTTTTTTTCTTCGAAAAACCCGTTTTTCATTTCCGGGAATTACCGTGAGCGACATCATGGTCGTTATCGATAAATCCAGAGTCTGCCTTTTGCGCGTGAGGAGCCTGTGGTTGTGCTGCTGTGAGATTGCGTTCAGACTTGTCGAGGACCTGGAAGTAGCTGACGGGCACCAGTCCCTTTGAGTTGGTTGCCGGGTTACAAGCTTCGAACCAGTGGTCGTCATTTTCTCGGCCGGTTACGTGGAAGAAATCGCCTTGTGCAAACGAGAGCTCATGTGGACCCTGTGCCTGGTAGTCGTACAGCGCCTTGATGATCTTCTTGGGCGCCGATATTGAAGAGTGGAAGGTGGTCGGGAAACTGAGAGGTGTCGAGATCTTGTTCTTTACAAGTGATCTCCTTGCAGACCGCAGACTACGAGGAGGTTTCACTTTCTCTTTTGTCTGAGGCAGCATTTAGCTTTGGACAAGGCGGGTAGGACGAAAAAAAGGTTGTTTCACTGGAGAAGCTTCTTTCTCAAATTGGGAACGAATTGAAAGCGAGCAAGCGCATGGAAATTTGAAGTGACAACAGGCTCGACTTCAAGGGGAAAAGGGGGGAAGGTAGACGTGCTTCCGCTCCAATGACTAAAAGGAGAGATTACTTGAGTCATTAAATCTTGTCAATAGCTTCACTTGCCATATTCCGGGGAGGGTCATTTTAGCATAGTCATTACTACTTTCGATTTTTCATTTCATGTCATCTCCGGAACTTTCGAATATCAAATCAAAACGCGTGAAATAGAGGAGGTGATTAAAGTTGCATTTTTGACGTCATTTGGCCGTCCATTGTCATTCTGCGCAATGTCTTGCTATCAATGTTGCAAAAAGATCTGATTAGGCCAGAAAGAATGTTATAAAATGTTTTTCTGGTAAATATGGTATACTATGAAGCAACTATTTTTCTTACCTGAATACTGATCAGCAATGATTTGCAATGGAAACTTTTCGCGTTATCGGTGGCCATGGTTGCTACTTTCCTCAGAAAAGTATCAATGTAGGTTGGTACATTTGTTTGCAACTTCGAACATCGATTTTATTTGAGAAGCGCGCTTAGAACGTTGGCAAAGGTGAATGCCGTTCCGTAATTTAATCTAATTAAATCTTATCATATAGCAGGCATGTTCGCTTTTGTCCTTGAATGCGATTTAGACAGACTCTGCAAGATGAAATAGACGTTAGTATGGACATCCACTGCGAGCTCCAGCATTTTAACAGGAATGTCAACTTCTTAGCTCTCTGTATTAGTCCACTGGCTAAACCCAATCCTTTTCTTTTTGACGCAGACTGTTTGCACACAGAACATCCAACTGATCTCTTGCCTGCTTGTCGCTTAAACATATTCTAGGAGACATAACGTCATTGATGTCGATGCTTCTGTATGTCATCGTTAACCTGCGCACGGTAATTAGATAGTTATCTTAACAACGACGCAACGATGAACACATCTCAGCAAGTATCCTCCACCATCTCATTCCGCTGTATCTAATGGAGTATGCGTTGCCTCTAGAAGCGTATAGATCGTGTAGACTCCACATGCTTTTGCTACCTTTCCTTATTTGATCTCGCTCTAGTACACGTCCTTTTATTTATTGGGTCAGAGTAGCAAGATTTACGGTTGAATTGAGAATTATATCCGAAAGATTGTGGTTGTCATGACGCCCGTAAGATTTCGCATACACACATGTGCGCGCGCACAGTCAGTCAAATGAGGGCTTGTCTATATACGCCACTAAAGTCATAAGGTCAAAAGAAATGCCCCATGATTGTTGATATCATAATGTTTGTTTGTGTCGCACGGCTTTTAATACAGGTGTATCACGTATATAATTGGATCGCAGCACTTTGAGCGACGTGCATGATATGCACGGAGAATAGGAGTATGCATGCTACTTAAACAGAAGATGCCTGCATTTTGCTTCATTTACACATCCGCAGCACAAGCAAACAGAAGCTTTAGGGACATTCGCTACAAGAAGTTAGCGTACAGACACACACAGCACATACACACGCACATGCCACTTTTCCAGTCGATGTTGTCATGGATACAAAAAAGGATATATTATTCAAGTGCACAGTGACAAGTACTTTGTCAAACTCAACATTCCCACTTGCACGGTTGCATTGTAACCACCGCCTTTGCATCAGATAACGAATCTCCGCAGCGCCTGCGGATCCTGCAGACTCAAATGTACTTATCGTGCACTTACATTACAGCACAGAGCTCTCTCGACTACATTGAAGAACATCACAAAATTGGCCTTTAACGGATCGTCATAGGAATTCAAAAGAGTAGGCAAAAATCATCAATGACTTTGATGCCAATTTTGGAGGCAACACATGACTCCTGCTGGCATTCAAATCTCAAAAGTATTTAAGGGCTCCAAGGCGCGCCATGGGCTAATGGATGAACTTTTTCTCTTTTCTTTTCTTCTTGTTATCTTTTCACTGCGCAGCAGTAAATAGGAGATCTTTAAAATATCACAAGATTATCACAGAAAGTAAGGGGAAAAACCAAATTGCATCGGTGGCAAACGGAGGACGTATAAAAAGACAAGACCCACAGAGTTTAAAAGCGCCCTGGAAACAAATTTCTCTCATCTTTTTCTCTCTCTCTCTCTCTCTCCTCTCTCACACTTCTACTCTTCCGTCTTTTTTTTACTCTGCAACCCAAACCAGAAGCGACAAAAAGATGAAGCAACGCACTAAAGTCGACAACAACGACAAAAGGCTAAACCGTAATGGATATGGTACGTCGTCGCCTGCTGCGCAGCACAACTCGTTTCTGACGCAGATGTGCTTGCAGAGAGATACTCTTCTCCAACACTACACCGAACAGAGCAACTTTGGTCATCAAAAGACGCAATACCATCATGGCACACACAGCCACTGCCCATAAGAAACATGGACAGTCAAATCGATTATCAATCATTACATGAAGCCCTGCAAGGTCTTGTCTCTGTGGAGTCGGTAGGAAAAGAATCGATGGATCAGCAGATCGGATCAGAGACCCTCCTGGAAATGCTCGGTGCACAGAGAGATCTCGAGCAAGAAATGAATGCCATTGAACAGCAGATATCTTCACATCGATACAGATCTTCTGAGAAGATTGACCCGTTTCAAGAGCCAAGCATTGTGCGCATACTCTACATGGGTGCCAGCTCTGAGAGAGATAAGCGTCGAGTCTTCAAAAAGATATCAAAAGGACTCTCGGAAGCCTTGCAAGTCCAATGTCCAAGCTCCTCACTGTATAAGTTCAAGGAACGAAAGCATAACCTTGTGCTAATAAGCCTTTTACCTGACGATGACAATGCTGTCGAAACATACGAAGACTACGGTTTATCAATAATTGAAGCAGACTTTGGATGGTCATCACTCGGCTTGGAAAAAGCAGAGCTCGATCGTACGTTGCTGCGATACATTCAAACACAAATCAAAGCTGCATCCAAAGAAGAAGATGAAGAGGAGGAGAAAAAGAAGGAGAAAAAGAAGGGATCGCCTCTGAATGAACCGTTTGATGGATTTGTGTACCCGGAGAAGTCTCCCAACGGGATCGACCTATGCATTTATTTCTACAATGTTTCTTGCCACGTAGAAGAAAGCTACGTCAAGGATGATATGGTGATCCTGTGGAAACTTAAGAAACTGGGTGTCCCCATTATACCCGTATTGCCGGTGAACCGTTCTTGCACAGATGATGAAAGACGACTGCACCTGGCAAACTTGCTGGCTCAATACAAGATACGATGCGTCGATCTTTCCGCCTTCAATCTCGACGTTGGACAAGCACCGTCCTTCAAAAAAAGAAGAGATTCAAGAACAAAAGATCAGGCGAACTCTGGCCTCGAGGAGCAACTTGGAAACGAATGGGCAGCATCCAGCACGACATCTCCAGCCCCATACCAAATACTGACTATCGACCAATTTGTGGCTATGGATCAACGAGCTGTATTTGCAATATTGAAACAAACTCGCGAACAAGCGCTACTCGACCGCCGTGCCTATCCAGTTGCAGAATCCATTACCAAGTCCTCTTCTACAAGCACTGCATCGTTACCAGCAACTACATCCATACCTCAGATATCCACCTTGACTCCTCACCTAAAACGGCTGCCTTGTCATCATTCAAAGTCTAGATTCTTACTATTCCTATTCGTTGTCATTGCTACCATTTTTGTCCTTTCCTGTCGCATCCGTCCAAAGGCACAGAGCCGCCGCGATCCAACCCCTTGGATTGCTTATCTAACACTTGCACCGTCTGCGCAAACATCCACGTTGGGATTCTATCTTGACCTATACGACCCGGCAGGCAACCCTAGCTGGCCCCAAAGAGGTGAGCCAACGGTGATGCTAAGTGGAAACCCTGGACCTCCCATGGCTCGGATCGATGAGACCATTGGGAAATATAACTTTAACGTAAGCTTATCCAAGTGCCGTAACCATCATTCCAAAACACAAAGTATTATCATTGACGTTCAGCTTCCATTTGAACGCTACGTAGTGGAAGGAAATCATATCATCGTCAGCCCTCAAGCATGTAGCAACAACCACCACCATCCCACTTCTCCTTCCTCCTCCTCCTTCTCTTCTTCTTCTGTGGACGTTGCGCAGGATGTATGTCGCATTGCTTCAGAGCAAAAATCGTATCGATCAATGAGCTGGCACGAATGGCCAAAGTTTTTGTTTGAACATCGTTTCAAGTTGTTGGATATCATGTTTTCTGGTGAAAACTTGTAGTATTTTGTACATCATATGCTTTGTTTTAGTTTAGCATGATACTTGCTGCTTAGAAAAATTGGGAAGAAAGATCTCTCGCATATTTTTTTTCTAAATATCTTTGACAATGGTGTCTGCAGGTGCACCCTCGTAAATGATGCGGTACACGGTAGTGAATAGAGGAAATTCGTGTTCCATATTTCTTGCACTTAGGAACTGGTGCACTTCATCTGCAGTCAACGTTCCTTGAAGCTTTTGTCCATTGAGCATCCCCTTTTCTAACTGGTCGATAGGTTTGCCGGTCTTTGCAAAGGCTTCTGCAATCTTGCGGTTACGTCCACCAGAGCAAGTAGTAATCAGATCTGCCACTCCGCACGATTCGAAAAATGTCTCGTCTTCCACGGATCCAAAGAAAGTTTGACCAAACTTGCGCATCTCTAGCAAGCCGCGACGAATAATAGCTGCTTTGGTGTTGCTTCCGTATCTGCAAAGAGAGAGATTGAGAGATTGAGAGAGAGAGACAGAAATATAAATAAATAATTACAATAAGAGTTTCCAACCCCCAACAAGGAATAGAAAGCATGTTTCCTACTGTTCCCCAACAAAAAAAATTGAACTTACCCTAAACCATCCGAAAGACCTGCACCCACAGCAACAATGTTCTTGAGTGCACCGCAAAGTTCTACGCCAACATGATCCCGAATCACATTGATGCGAAAGTAAGGGGTATCAAACAGCTTGAAGAAGAGCTGACCATCTTCGGCGGAACGGCAACCTATTGTTGATTCACAGAATTTCTCCTCTGCCACTTCGTTAGCAATATTTGCACCACTGAGAGCTGCTGTGGTGATACCGAGACGACGCGATATTTCTTCAGAGAACAGAGTGACACCTTCCGGTTTGATCTCGAGACCCTTGATGAGCGAGATCGCCTTGGCGTCAGGTGCAATGTGGCCTGCCATTTGATCGCACACGTCCCTGACGAACTGGTGAGGTAGACAAATGACCAGAACACTGGCATCGCGACATGCTTCCTTTAAGTCAGGTACAGCTTTAATATTCTCGGAAAACTTGATGCCTGGAAGATACCTTGACAACCACGTTAGTAAAGAGGGAATATCGTCTGTTGGTAACAGATGGCCACACAAACAACATATATACACACACACACATACTTACTTTGGATTCTCATGTTCACGATTGATGATATCTGTCAACTTCTCTCCATTGTACATTTCCTCAAAAACCCATTGCTTGACTTGAGGTTCGAAAAGTTCTGGGTGCCTTGCAACATTATACCCGATAATCTTGCCAACAGCAGAGCCCCTGAGAAAAGAATATAGATTTGTTAAGATATGCATAAACGCAGTAGAGCAAGGAAAAATTTACATACCAGTTGCCTGAACCAACAAGGCATACGCGTTCCTTTTTGGGTTTTGTCATCAAGTAACGAGCAGCAGTGGAAAAAGCAGGAAAGTTTCTGCGAGCAATGCCATATTTAAAGGCCGTTTGACCGACGACGATTTTGTGCATCAAGCAGAGAGAAAAAAAAGGGAAGAAAGGATCGCCTCACAAATCCTCTCCGATAATGACCTTCCAAGAATTTCTCAGCTGACCACCCTGACCAAGATCTTTTCTTCACCTAGTAGAAAACATATACTACTGTTCGTACACGCGAATACTCTAGTCGTAATCAGCACCGTATATTTGCAGCCATTGTCATTCATCTACGCAAGGGATTGCATTTGTTGTATAGACTTTTCGCACCTTATTTCTTGAAATTTCTAGTAAATCGTTGTACAATGTCATGGATACATAGCTACTCTGCTAGATCGACGTTATAATATGCTACTATGGTATAGGATAGTCAAAATCTGAAAAGAAGTGCAGGAGAAAAAAAAGAAGAATCTAATTTAGGATGCACCAGCAATGAATCCGTTAGATTATTTTAGGGATACATTGATGCCTAAATATATAAGCTACCTTCATTTATTTTATCTTTGCACTGAAGTAGGTATATTAGCCCGCTATCAGAGAATATAGCACGAAAATCCATGCACTTATCAAGAAAAGGTCAACGATGATAATCTATAAGAACCTCGGTAAGCCACTTCCCGCGTTCCGAAATCAGGCACCAATTTTTCAATCAGCTTTTTTCAGCAACGTTTTCCCTTATCTGTAAAAACTCAAGCAGACACACATATATAACACATATATACTCACAATGAGCAACCACGACATTGAACGCATCAAGAATCTCCTCGGCACTCACCCCAACTTCCCCAAAGAGGTACCTTTAAAAAGAGAACAGGATTCTTAGATTCCTAATTCTAACGGTTGAATTCCTTCAGGGTATCGTTTTCAAGGACTTGTTCCCTGTCTTCCAGGACCCTACCGCTGTTGAGGCCCTTATTAGCAACATTGTTCATCATATCAACTCTACACATGCCGAGAAAATCGATACTGTCGTTGGTAAGTCCATTGCATCCTTTTAGAGTTCAATGCGTGCGAAAGTTTATGAACTTTGTTTTCTTGTTCCAGGTCTTGATGCTCGTGGTTTCCTGTTGGGTCCCTTGATTGCTATGCGCTTGGGTGCTGCTTTTGTCCCTGTCCGCAAGCAAGGCAAGCTTCCTGGTGAATGTGTTAGCGCCGTGTATGAAAAGGAATACGGTCAGGTAACGCGTTACATTTCAGTTTTGAGGTAGTACTTGTTGCTAAGTGCTTTTTTTATACTACTTAGGATGTCTTTGAATTGCAAAAGAGTGCCGTCAAGCCCGGCTCACGCGTCGTCATTGTCGATGATTTGATTGCCACTGGTGGTTCCGCAGGTGCTGCCGGCGAGCTTGTAAAGAAATGCGGTGCTACCACTGTCGAATATATTTTTGTCATGGAACTCACCTTCTTGAACGGTGCCAAGGCTTTGGATGCCCCCGTCTACTCCCTGATCCAGCTGTAGTTTTCCCTCTCACTTAATTCATCCCGTTCTCATGCATTTACGTCTTTTGTCATGTTTAAATGTACAATACGACCTCCCATTTTATTTGATGCTACCATTTTGAACAGAAGCCACTACACATTTTACCGGTTCACCCGATGCGGTTCTGATAAGGAATGGCTTGTCCTGGTAGTGTGCAATGCGTTCATCGTTTGTCTTCAAGTCCGGCTGGACAGTCTCAAAGTATTTCTTCTTCGGTGGCAGTTGCTTCTCAGGCTCGCCCTCCAGACCTTCAAAGTAGACGCGGTCACCAGGCTTGACCTTGCTTGTATCAGCAGGAGAAAGCAGCTCGACCTTGCTGCCGTCGGGAGCGGTAGCACAGAGGACCATACCTTCAGACTTGATACCACGCATGTTAGCAGGCTTCAAGTTGGCCAAGCAAAGTACCCAGCGGTTCTTTTCAATAACAAGGAAAAATTCTTTTCTTCAGCCATTGCTCGCAATGAAAGTAAAGTTTGATAGTTTTGTCTTACCTGCATTTCCTCCAAAGGATACCACTTGACAAGACCAGACACGATAGTGCGGTAGACACCTTCACCATCGCCGAGATCAATCTCTTCAACGTACAAAGAGTCGGCACCCTCATGCTTTCTGCATGAACGAATGTAACCAACACGGATATCGAGGCGGGACACAACGGGTTGCTCGGGCTCATTGGATGCAGCTGCAGCAGGTTTCTTTTCACCACCCTTCTTTTCCTTCTTTTCTTTCTTGGCGCCTTCTTTTTTGCCTTCTTGCTTCTTGTCTTCCTTCTTGCCATCCTCTTTTTTGGCATCCTTGTCCTTCTTTTTTGCGTCCTTCTACAGTCCAAACTCGAATTTGAGTTCTTTTTGTTCCAAATAACCATGCATCAAGAAGCTATAAAAAGGAAAAAAAACAACTTACGGGTGCTGCTACAACGGGCTCAGGCACGTCATCCAAGTTGATCTCCAAGAGAGGAAGCTCCTTGGTCAAATCAGCCTTCTTGACAGCTACGTTCTGAACAAGATCGAACCATCGCAAAACATTGGGTGAAGTCTTGACGCGAAGGTTTTTCTATGACCACATTTGTTACTCACTGATCACACCACAAATTTACTACGCAAACTCTACTTACGGAGACGGCGTGAACATGAGCAAAGACGAGAAGGTCGGCAAGGGAGAGGTGGGCGCCGACGAGATAGGTTCGGGAAGCGAGATGAGTGTTCAGTTTCTAGATCATTTATCGTAAGGCACGGACGCAGCTAAATGGCTTTCTATTTTCCTCCATTATACCTGAAGTGCAGCGTTGAGTTCCTTGGTGTTGGCACCCTTGAGAGAAGAAAGAGCCCATGAAGACCATTCTTCAACCTTGGCAGAAAATAAAAAGGTTGTTGTTAGGAGTCGTTTGTTATTCTATCTTTCTCTCTTGCTCACCTCGGCCTGTTCTTCCTTGTTGGCACCCAAAAGCTCAGGCTGTGTCTTTGCTGCGAGGTACTTTGCAACGGTGGTGACACCATCAATCTTCTCACCCGAGACCTAACGTAATGTTAAAGTCAAAAACCTTGGTTGACGACATTCGTGAGCAGGTGTCGCGCGCAACTACTAACTTCGAGTGACAGAGTCTCGGCAGGTTCGAAGCGGGCAATACCCTCGGCTTTGGTGTACTTGTAGACAAGCAAGACGTCTTTTGCCGAGTTCTCGGGCAATTTCAGCACTGCTGCAGCCATCTTTGCGACTATCGTGGGAGCGACCTCTTCGAGAGAAAATGGAAATTGTGCATGGCTGTGGCTTGTTAGTATTGAGTCACCAACCACCCAATATACGGTAGGTTAAACAGACAGCGACTTTATACGTATCAAAAGTAAAGGTATCTGTTAATGAAGATGGAGCTTTGAGGAATAATTTCTGATCGATTTTTATATTTATATAGCTTTCCTGGTATACTTGGTGAAGAGGCCGTCTGCCGCCGGGGCGGCTCGTCTTTGTGACTCGCCGACTTGGTTGTTTGCATCTTCTCTCTGACCAATAAAGCAAGCATCCCAGCAGCGCAAATGTTTTCTTCAATGTTAGTACAAGAAAACATTTGCGCTGCTGGTATGCTTGCTTTATTGGTAAGTGATCAAACGGAAGCAACCGTGCAAACTGTCGATGCTAACTGGAATTTATTATCTTTGTGTAGAGAGCAAAACTAGTTGTAGTTGTCGTTAGACTAGCATCTTCTGTAGCATAAATATCTCCTCAAAATACAGTATCGATTGGATTGACATGAAGAACTCCAGCTTATCCTGCGTTCATCATTGGGGCGGAGGTCTCCCATCAGCGGTATGCATGCCCGATCGCTTCCACGCGTTGATCAGACCATCTTTGGCCTTTTTTCTGCCCTTTTGCCTGGCCTTATCTTCGGCCTTTTGGCCACTCTAAATCGGTCCCACGCATGATCAGACCACGCATTGATCTGTGTCTGAAAAATTGACATTTTATGAGCGCTCTGCCAATGCATGCAATCGACCTTTTTCTTTCAATCTGACCTTTCAATAGAGTGTGAATATTACCAACCTCCCGACAATGATATACCGACGCACTTCCTGGTTTTGAAGGGAGAGTTAGGAACGTGACAAGATCCTGTCATGTTAATCCAGGACTGAACACAGACTACCAGTATCTGAGGGTATGCCAAGCAAGGTAATTTAGCAAGACAGCCGCCTAGGTTAACCTTTAAATCCTAAATTTTAGGATGTGTTCAGAGACATGGCTGATACGAATAGCGTCATATGAAGAAATGCAATGTCTTGATGAATCCGCATGTCAGGCGATACCTAGATAATCGTATTCAATAACAACCGACGATATTCGACCAAAGTTTTTGGGCCAGTGTATATCGGATCGCAAGCTTCCACTCCACGGAGGAATGCAATGAAACATTGTCAATTGACGTGTGTGCCGACGCTATAATTGGTCATTATACTCTAACGCTGCCACACTAGCCCGATTTCATTGAAACTCTTCGGCATTTTCGATTAGCAAAGACTGATCAAAACGGAGAAGTATGTATTAACATAAGCTTGCAAATGCGACTTGTATTATGAACTAAGCAATATGCGTTCGCTGTATTAGCTTTCTACGAACCGCCCGAGTTTGCGAATCGAGCAATTATTAATAGCCACGTCCCATTATTTCGTGCGCAAATCCTTCCAAGGTAAGTTTCTACTGACGCCAGACTTGGTCTATCATATGCTGGATTATTTTGGAGATCTAAAGTGCATATAAAACCAAATATATCATGTTACCTACGACACATTTGGGAATCATATCTCGAACTTGTCGACGTCGTCGATGACAATGAATGAGCCGGTAAGCGCAAGCATTACATGATCTCATGTTCTCATATGCTAATTAGCCTTATCTGTAAAGCACGTAACATAGTAAATGCTTTGATTGCTCATGAAAACGAACCTCTTAATAACTTTGCTGATATCCTGGAAATTTCTACGGCATACTAGTAAGCTACTATTCTGCATTACGTCAAAACTTGATTTTAATCAGCAGTTACCGCAGTGAAATGCATCAGGTGTATGGACAGTATTTGAACGACATCAACATACGCGACTTCGAAATGACGGTGGATAACGCTTTTGATATTTTACATTTCAGTCGCTGGGTGCTGCAGATCGTGG
>KK100088.1:19988-51918 GCA_000611695.1 Rhizomucor miehei CAU432 | reverse complement strand
CTGGCTTGATAGCGATGCAAACCAGTGCTCCCAGCTCGCAAAAGGTTCCGAAAAATCCAGTAATTTGGCAGCAATTTTCCTTTTTGAAGGTTCCTGCCGGCGCTTGTGTATTCAGGCACAGGCACAAGCACATCGGAGTTGACAACTGCAAAAAATGCTTTCACTAAGTCTCTTTTCACCTTGACAACTCCCTACTCTTTTGTCTTCATGAACACTTTACCTTCTCTTGACATTCGAGTTTCCAGCGAAACTCATTCCCTTTTACAAAAGACCAACGACGAGTGTGAAGGCGCCATTGTTTTCTTCACAAGCAAGGACGTTTTGACCAAAGCGTTGCCAGTTACAAAGGCTTACGCCGATCTCGACGCTTGCTTTGGCAATACAGTGCAACTCATTGTTAGCGAAACCAAAGCACCCAGTGCACGCGTTATCATTGCACCTGTAGGTAGCATTCGCGGCGATTTCGACGACGTTCGTCGATACAAAGGTCAGTATAAATACAGACTGCGTTTCTAAAGCAACGACTATGATACCAATGACCCTCCCTGCATAGACGCTGCTTTTGCTGCCGGAAAGCGCGCCCTCAAAGCAGGCATTCGATCTCCTAATGTCTACTTTGCCGATGTGCCCGGGGAAGCGAACACAGCCTGGACCGATGCTGGAAACGAGTACAAGCATTTTATTGAAGTGACCTTGTTGGGTCTTTTGGATGCTACCTTTGAACCCATTGATGTTCGAGAGCACTATGAACGTATCAAGGCCGATGTTGCAGAGTTTAAAAGTATCACTGTTTTTACTGAGGAATCATGCTTGTCGCAAAAGGCTGTTGGCGATCTTTTGAAGCGAGTAGAGGCGATTGAGATTGGACGACGTCTTTCTATCGGTAAAGTACAGAGTACATCTGTCTCTCTCTCTCTCCCCCTCTCTCCTTTCTTCTCTCTCCCGAGAGTGTGGTTAAATGCTGACTAGTCAGGAAATAGATATCGGATCTCCTGACCCAGAACGCATGTCGCCAGCCAACATTGCAGAATATCTGCAAGCAGCATTCAAGGATGATAAGAACGTCAAGTTGACAGTCATTGACGACATCGCAGAGATCAAGAAGAGATATCCTTTGGCTCATGCTGTAACAAGAGCCAGTTTGCCAGGTACGCTAACAAGAGAGATTCTTTGGGCCACGATAATTATGCTTACTCTCTCTCCAGTACCTCGGCATCATCCCCGATTCGTGCATTTTGAGTACAAATCGCCGGACCAGGCGCAAGTGAAGGAAAAGTAAGTAAAGTGGTACTTTCCAATCGGTAGAATGGTAAATTTGAGTTGACAAATGTATAAATCATATAGCCTTTACTTTGTAGGCAAAGGTGTTACTTACGACACTGGTGGTGCAGATATTAAATGCAGTGGACACATGAGAGGTAAAGGAATTTTTGCAGAAATACTTTCCCCAGCAGGAACCTTGCCATTTTACTTACACACGATACTGTAGCCATGTCTCATGACAAATGTGGTGCTGCTACTGTGGCCGGTTTCATGAAGACTCTTAGCTTGTTGCAGCCAAACAAAGTTAATGTTCGCGCTGGTATCGCTCTTGTCCGCAACTCGGTCGGCTCTGATTCATATGTCAGTGATGAAATCATATACTCACGAAACGGAACCCGAGGTATGAAAAGGAAGTTTTGTTTATTTTTTTCAGTTTTGTAATATATAATGGTGTTTGTATATAGTGTTGGTTGGAAACACGGATGCAGAAGGTCGCATGGTTATGACTGATCTTTTGTGCGAGTTCAAGGAGCAAGTGATTGCGGAAAAGAAGGACAATGCTCCAGCATCCAAAGCTCCCAGCTTCTTGATCACCGTAGCCACCTTGACTGGTCACGCGCTCCGAGCATACGATGGCTATGGCATCGCTCTCGATAATGGCTTCTCCCGCCGCCACAAGATTAGCAAGCGTATCTATGAAGCTGGTCACCTCCTAGCAGATCCATTTGAAATTTCTACCTTCCGCCGCGAAGACGTTGCAGTTGTTCAACCGGGTCGATCCAGCGAGGATGTCGTCCAAGCTAACGACAAGGCAAGCACGGCTACCAACCGTGGTCACCAATATCCAGCTGGATTCATGCTCATTGCTTCTGGTCTCGATAAGCACGGTCTTGACAGTGAACTTCCTATTGGCTTCACCCACATGGATGTTGCTGGATCGGCTGAAACAATTGATGCTGTCGGATGGAGTATACCGCGGGTAACGGGTTCTCCTGTGCCTGCATTGACAGGCGCATTTGCTTTGTAATTATTTCCTCTGTGTGTATCTTACATGTTGCATGTCTCTTGTTCAATACATTTTTGCCGCTCTTGATGAGCTGTTTATAACTTGTATAATATATCCATTTCAAAGTGACTATCAGCTGCTTTGACGTTGGCACTTTGAAGGTCTGAGGCTCACGTAGTAGCATTTAAGAACATGTGAACCTGTATGAGTAGGACTATGTCTTGGACATTTTTTTTAGGCTGTAAGCTGTTTGATAGCAAATCTTGTATGTGTAGTTGTAGCTGGGGAATGAGGATATACCATAGAATGCAAACGCCTAAATTGCGTATTTTTCAAGTGCCAGCTGCATATATCGTGTATTTTCGCTCTTGAGGAAATTGTCTGTTAATTAGGTATTTCAAGTTGCATAAGCAGAGTTATCCAAAGCTGGACCCTTTCGATTCAAATTTTCCCAGACGCCGTTGATCGCTTTCAGTAATCTTGCTTAACCAATCGTCTTGCTTCCGCGGAAACCTTGTCGCAATCTGAGCGCGCTGTTTTTACAAAGAAAAAAGAGATAACGATTTAGCTTATGGTTTCGACTGGGACTGGTTTGCAGGGTCTCGCTTTGTCACCTAGGCAATAAGCTGTCACCTAAGTAACGAGAAGAAAGAAGGAAAAGGAGAAAATCTCTTGCCATCCGAACGAGTCAGAGTGAGCATCAAGACATGATTGGTCTTTGACTTGCTGAACTCACGTGGAGGTGCACATGAATGGCTGAATCCGGTAAAATTTCCGTGCGTGCCTGGGCAAAGGAACCCTCGAAGCGCAATCACGCGTCTCTGGGGCCTGCATGTATGTATAATTTATTAAAAAATGACGCTGCACAGTCGTCCAAGGCAGATCAAAAGATCGTCGATGCTGCAACAGGATGTATCCGTGATATTTTGATCAGAAACAGTTTGTACCTTGAATTCGAGACGGAAACCCCGAGGGGTAACAAAGAAAAAAAAGTTAGTGTGTGGAGTTGCTCAGTCTTTTGCCAATCTGTCCGACGGACAGCCCATCTTTACCTGACGCCCTCTCTCTTTTTCTTTCTCACTTAACTCCTCCTCCTCCTTCTTCCCCACACACGTAGTACCCGTATGTCGGCCAAGCAAGCTCAAGAAAACCTGGGCCGCTCCGAACAGTACCGACGGCTATTCTACAAGCACGCGAGCGTCACAAAGGACAATGAGCAGTTCATGAACAAGGATGACTTTCTCGAGGCAATAGCCCCGGGCGAAGACTTTAAAAAGATCCAGCGCGAACAATTTGGACTCCTGTTTAAGGTCGCAGACAAGGCTGGTCGTGGACTTGTGTCATTCGAGGACTTTGTCATCTTTCAGAACCTGCTGTCGAAAGCCGATGCCGAGTACGAGATTGCGTTCCGATTGTTTGACGTGGAAGGGACAGGCAAGATCACGTTCGACCAGTTCAAGAACGTCCTATCGAGCAATATGCCAAAGGATGCGGTGCCTTTTGATTTCGACTGCGATTGGTTGAAGCTTTACATTGGAAAGAAGGAAGGCCATCACGAGCTGAGCTACGAGGAGTTTTCACAGCTGCTCAAGGGTCTTCAGGGCGAGCGCTTGCGACAGGAATTCAAACACTATGATAAGAACCAGACGGGTTACATTCAACCAGAAGATTTCAAGCGCATTATCTTGGATATTGCCAAGCACAAGCTCTCCGACCAAGTTGTCGATCATTTGCCGACGCTCTGCAACTTGTATGCCGGCAGCGGCAACAAGATCAGCTTTGCAAATGTTGTCGCGTTTCACAATGTTATCCGAAACATCGATATGGTTGAAGCTGTGATTGTACGCGCCATTGAAAGCAGTGCCGACAAGAAGATCACCAAGGCCGACTTTTTGAACCACGCTGCCCAGGCCAGCCGTTATACCATCTTTACACCTATGGAGGCAGATATTATTTTCCACTTTGCTGGCGTGGACGATGCTTCGGGAAGGTTGAGTCTAGACGATTTTGGAAAGATTTTGGATCCTCGATGGAAACATCCTGAACCCCAGCCTACCGTCGATGTTGAAGCTGCAGAGTCCAGAAAGAAACACGGTGTGCTGCATGAAATTATCGAAAACGCCTATGCATTCACCCTTGGTTCGATTGCTGGTGCGGTCGGTGCCACCGCCGTTTACCCCATTGACTTGGTCAAGACCCGAATGCAGAACCAACGGTCTAAGGTGGTCGGTGAATTACTGTACAAGAACAGTTTGGATTGTTTCAAGAAGGTCATCAAGAATGAAGGATTCGTTGGTCTGTATCGCGGTCTAGGTCCACAGCTTGTGGTAAGTTTGGAATAACGTTCTATTGAGATGCAGACATGGATTGAAAAGGTAACAATGTGATGTGATTTCTTTTTTCTTTTATTTAGGGCGTTGCTCCTGAAAAAGCCATCAAGCTGACAGTCAACGACTTTGTGCGTGGCAAGCTGATCAATAAGGATACGGGAGAAATCAAGTTCTGGCAGGAAATGATTGCTGGTGGTGCCGCCGGTGCTTCTCAGGTCGTATTTACCAACCCATTGGAGATTGTAAAGATTCGTCTGCAAGTACAGGGAGAGCAAGCCAAAAACTCGGGTGTACCGCGCCGCTCTGCTCTTTGGATTGTAAAGAATCTCGGTATCGTTGGTCTATACAAGGGTGCAAATGCATGTTTGTTGCGAGACGTTCCATTCTCAGCCATTTATTTCCCTGCATACGCACATTTGAAGAAGGACTTGTTCCACGAAGGACCAGACCATAAATTGACCATTTCCGAACTTTTGATGGCAGGTGCCATTGCCGGTATGCCCGCCGCTTACTTTACGACTCCCGCAGATGTCATCAAGACACGTCTCCAAGTCGAAGCTCGCAAGGGCCAGACAACATACAATGGTATCGCCGATGCCGCTACAAAGATCATGCGTGAAGAAGGTTTCAGGGCATTCTTTAAGGGCGGTCCAGCACGTATCTTTAGATCATCTCCACAATTCGGTGTTACCTTGACAGTCTACGAAATCCTTCATCAACTCTTCCCATTACCTGGCAGCCATACCGCTACTACAAAGTCCACTCCTACAACACCTGAAAATGAACGAGGATTTGGTCCTTTGCGATCAAGAAATGCCCTTAAAATGCTGCTAGATCTTGATTATAGATTTGGAGTTTACCAAGCTCCTCCACAATCATCCAGGTAGAATATAACATTGTCTTTATATCATTCCTGTTTCTCTTTATTGCTACTGCTTTTTTTGGACTTGATGACGGCCATGATGAGGGGAACCGAGATGGGAACGAATAACGGCATGTAGATAGCGTACTTGTGCTCGTCCGGGAAATAAAGCATGGAAACCATCGTGGGGTCAAAAAATGCCTTCTCAGCCAAGTCAATAGCATCAATTGATTGCGCAACCGCTTTCTCGTAGTCTCCACGGTGCAGCGCTTTGCAAGTAATGTCTAGCGCCTGCAAAGATTCACGCACAAGTCGGCCTATGTGGTCTAGCACGACCATGTTGGGTATCTCCTCAACCAATTGAGCTAGCGAATGCAGCGTCGATGCTGCGTTGACGACGTTCTCAACGGTGCGCCGTCTTACAAGGGTATCCTTTTCCATCAAGGTAATTCCTGTCCGGGGTGCAGGGAGAAAAGTGACATTGTATGTTTGCGGGATCTGTTTGGTTGGTTACTTTCAACTTTTGCATAAAGAACCACCATGAATCGATTTCTATCTTACCTTGATGATATCGGCATCTTGCACACCCATAAGCGTTCGAAGCTGCGAGACAAAGGTAGCCATAACTGGTTTCAGGGCTTGCTTGTCAAGATGTACTACCTGCTGCTGCTGCTGCTGCTGTTGCCTTGTTCCAGGTATATTTCTTATCACAACGCCTCCCCAGCGAGGGATCAGAAACGCATTTCGGCGCAGACGCTGACCGTTAGAATCGTGGATCCACAAACGTTCCTTGGATGGCGGTATGTACAAAAGAAAATTGAGCGTAGGATAGGGCGATATGGTGGAAGCCAGGTTCCAGTCAGCTGAGTTGACAAAGTGTGGTAATTGCTCAGGATCAAAATAGTGATATCCTGCTGTCCCTTCGCGTGGCCGGTATTTTGGTTTCATCGACAATGTGGCATAATGTTGTATCTGGGAGTCGACAGTGAAATTGGATAGGATTGAAAGTTCATCTAGCAACGGCGACAAGTAACCTAATCGAAAGCATTAAGTAATCCTTGAATAGATTGATTTCATGTAAAAGCATTACTTTGAATGGCATCTCGAATATTCCAATCGACATTGACGGTTTCAGGATCGCTGTTCATAAGACTGAAGGTGATTTGATAACCTTTGGAATATTTCATTGCTCGCATATCGTTCTATATAATGGATGAGCAACATTGTTTGTTTTCTTGGTGATCCGCATCAGTAGACATACATTATCATGACCACCATCACCACTGTGTACAATGCGTTCAAGAGACTGGTACTCTCGCGAGAATAGCCCCGTAAGGAGTCCAACAATGGAAGACTCCAAGTCTTTTTCTTTTCTCGAACAAATGAGAACAAATGAGATAGGATGATCTTTAAATGGAGTTGCCGTCGTGATCTGTACCTGATGTTGACTTTTCCACTTGTAAGACCAGTGATCGGCCATTTCCAACAGTGACATTGTATTTGTAATCGGGAGAAGTGTAGGTTGGGTTGACGTAAATGTGATAATGACCGATAGGTGCATTCTCATGCAACTCCAGGAGTTGGTCTACAATATATATATATATATATATTTGCATAAGGACATTTGCGTCGGCTGGATACTGATACGTCGCTCGCTTGCGCTGAATACCTGACCTTGGGACACATTGTTGCCATACAGAGAAGACTCAACATGGATACGCGACTCTCCAAAGGTCTGTATCCTAGCAAATTCACTTTGCAAACTTATCTGTACTTGCTTTGACAGCTTGTCCAACGAGGTTTTCAAGTCGTGTGGAACATGGATGTAAAAATGCAGTGGGAATTCAAGTTGGTGCATCTAAAAATGTCAAAGGATGTATATAGAGAGAAAAAAGAGAATAGGAATTCTTTTATTATTATGCGTTGTTCCTTATGCATCTCAAAAGTGAGTACCTGTCGTGTTTGCCATGACTCTATTTCTGCAAAAGGTAGGCTTGCCCTGTACACCTCGGTCGTCTTCCACCAAAAGGGGATGCCAATGAGGATTACCGACCAGAATGCGGCAACGATGAGACGCGTACTCATCGGTGGCGAGGAAGGGAAGGAAAGCTGCGCAGCAGCAACGACCACCTTAGCAACGGAGTCTTAATGAGTGACACATCTTCGCTACAAATGTAGAGCGACAGAAAAAGCTGCGTAGCAACGATCTCTTTAGCCAAAATGTCACACCTACCTGCCATGACCACTCCTGCGCCTCGATCCAAGGAGATCAAGAGCATTTGTGTCTATTGCGGCTCTGGGCCCGGAGCGGATCCGATATATGTCGAGCAAGCAGCAGGTACATAACATATACTGCGCTGTGCCTATGTGCATATCCACCAACTCACATGATCTAGAGCTCGGCAAGGCGTTCGCACAACGTGGCTACAACCTGATCTATGGCAAGTATACTCCAACATGATATAGATTACCATCGTTGCTGACCATTTTTCTTGTGGTAAAATAGGTGGAGGATCCGTCGGTGTGATGGGCGCTGTTGCCAAGGCATTGATCGAGAATGGTGGCACGGGTAAGGCGATTGTCCCTGACCCACTATATAGACATGGAAGCAAGCAAATCCTTGAGGCTATCGTGGTTCCTGATATGCACACGCGCAAGAGGACCATGGGGGATCTGGTAAGTAATTGTCGCCCTTCATTTTGTATACTTCCTGCTGGAAGAACACACCTATCTTATATCTTCCTCACTTGCAATCGTGTAGTCCGATGCCTTTGTCGTTCTCCCTGGCGGTTACGGCACCATGGAAGAAATGCTAGAAATGATCACTTGGTCGCAACTGAATATCCATTCGAAGCCTATCCTGTTGCTTAACACTAAGGGGTACTTTGATCTTTTTACGCAATGGATAGATCATGCCGTGAAAGGTAAAAATTGAGAAATGGTGATAGCGGAAAAGAACCTTTATTGATTGTTCTGCCATTATATAGAGGATTTTGTAAAGTCTGAAAACACTCGCATCTTTAGAAAGTGCGAGAGCATAGAAGAAATTCTAGACGCACTCAAGACATATGAGGCACCTATGAGTAGATTTGGTTTGTCGTGGACGACAAGCGTCGATGGCGAGAGCGGACGCGATCTTATCTAAAGGGTAAATAAAGCTGCAGGCTTATTGCTGCCTTGGCTCCAATTTCAACGCTTGGACTCCGTGTGTGCGTGTACAACGACCGCTTTGCTGCTCCTTGACCTAGCAACCCCTTTTTGTTGCAAGTGTTGACATCAGGGGTGAGGGTTTGCGCTGGGGGGTGATCACATAGTGTGTGCGTGTGAGCGTATACGGATGAGAATAGGGGTGTCCTTTTCTTTTTATGTTCGTTCGATACAATGTGTGTTACCCAGCATCATCGAGACAGATACTGTTCTTTACTGTCAAGCCTCCACACCCCCTATCTTCTTGCTTTTCTTCCTTTCTTCGCATAATCATTCGCCATGTTGACCATGGAGCAATACCATCATCACCATCCTCAGCATGATCGATCCATAGACAGGTGTCGGCAAGATAGCTGGACTATCTCGCAGCAACAACGACAAGCGGCTCTGGCAGCGCTTTTCCTGAAGTTCCAATCATTAGATAATAACACTGCAATGGTAAAAAAAACATCTGCGTAAAAAAAATCAGAAAAAGGTGCACGAATGTAGGCTGAACACGGTTTATTGGGCATGCTGGTAAATCCAGACTTGGCAAATTGGCACATTACAAAAATCCATCATGACTATTCTCACACTCACGCCAACATTGTTGGACGAAATATTGGATCGTTCATCAGCTCTGTCACTCCTCGTCTCTATTCAAAGCGCCTCATCCCTGCTCCTGTCTATTACGCATCAGCTTTTGTTAAACAGGCAAAAGAAGCATTGGACGAAGCGAAGCAAAGATGTGATACGATGGGAGACGCGCGCAATTGTAGACAGGGTTCAGATGGTTGAGAGCCTTGTGACTGGTGGCATCATGCTCAATGATCGTCAGGTAAACCCTTATGTGGAATTCAACGAAGGGGGTTTTGAAAAGGCTCATTCCTCATGTGTCACTTATGCGATATAAAGCTTCACGCCATCAACGAGTCTCTGGTGGCCCATGCTCATCAGCTTGTGGATGCCTTATTGGCTTTTCTGAATCCTTCTTCACATCGCCTAGGCATGTTGTGTGGTGCTCGACCCTCCACATTGTCACACAATAAAAGGGAATTAACCTTTGGGTTGCTTTTCTTATTTGCAGGATCCGATCAATTTGCAGCGCAGGACGCTAGTCGATCGAGGTAAATCCAGAGAAAAAAGAAACATTTTCGATAAACCTGTCACTTTGTTAACTATAACTATAATGTCCTTATCCGCGTGCCTCCATGTTCAGTGCTGACGCAGACTCTCCAGGTAAGCAAGAAAAACGTTAGCTAGGGTGAATTACACTTTTTCTCTCTTTCTCTCTATCACCCCTTTTTCCTTTTCCCCTTTTCCAACATTTTGCACTCATCTATTTTTTTTATATTATTCCATTCTCTCTATCTAGCCGGCAAACGCTTACTACGCGGTATTATTCTCCCATTGAAAAATCAACCAATGAACAACGGCATCCGAATGCGCACGAAACCTGCTGACGATGACAGCAGCGATGACACCGCGTCGCTCTTGTCAAACAGTGCAAAATCCTCGAAAAGTGTACAAGATTTCAAGAAACTTTTCTTTGGTCATCGAAAACAACAGCAACGGATTAAAAAAGAGTCCTTGTTTCACAAGCGAAGCAAGCGTCACAGCGGATCTACCATGGATAGCACTTGCAGCATCAACAGCAGCAGTAGCAGCCATCCTACCGTCAGTCCTCGATGGAGTCATGGCAGCAGTGTAGCAGGAGAGGTTCGTTATATTTGTTCTGGAGGAGGAAGAAGGAGACAGGGCGGGCTGGGGGAAATGGTGCATATGCATGTCATCAAACTGACTTTATTTCTATCTGTTAGTTACCGCCTACCTTGACAGAACACCAATCTCCTACTTCTACATCGAAAACTCAGAGGATATCCGTGCAGACATTATCATCACCTTCATCTCGAAGAACGTATATCCGAATGGTCGACAATCACCATCAGCATGCAGGCGATAAAGACTTGATACGATCTGGATATGACCAGGACGAAAACGATAAAGAAGCAGCATCCGACACACTCATTCCATCTGATTCTTGCTACTTCTCTGTATCCTCATCATCTCTAACGTCTTTCAAAACCGCGTCCGAAGACTCGTCATCAAAAATGCCTACTATCAAGCATACACGGACACCACCAGCACCACCGCCGTTTGAGACGCAACATTCTAAAGACAATTTAGTATCGATTCACATTGAGCATGCAGAGCCAACATTTATATCTTCTACTACGACGAGCCGCGGCAGCATCAGAAAAGCATCCATTCCAGCAGTGCACAAGAATTTCTTGCGAGGATACAATCATGGCAACGAAGGAGGGCTCAAGCAACATCGGTCTGAAAGTGATTTGAATCGATTAAAGAACTTGTTTACCCACCATCCAAGCAGTAATCCGTCGAGCCCCTCTATCTCTAGTACACTCAAAGCCCTAGTACCAAGTCGATCAAATAGTATTAAATTAGCACCTTCTTCCTCGTCGGCTTCTCGCCCTTGCCAGACAAGTTCCATCGAACAAAGGTAAGAAAGCGTTTAGGATTATTAGAATTACTCTTTGCGAGGCTAATTTAGTTACTCATTGTAGTCCATGGAGTAATATTGTGCGTAATCTGCGACGAAACCAATCTTCATTGTCCCTAAACAAAAAGACTAGTGAAGAAAACGAGGTACTTGAGTACATAATAACTCTAATGTAAAGATGCGAACTTTTTACTGATGAAGAGGTCATTCTTTTTTAGATATTAAAACAAGCAGGGTTTTCTTGTTCCAATCATGCTTCTGTATCGTCCAAGGATCGACAGCGTGAGGGAAGCATTTTGCATGTCTCTGAAAACGGCCAAGACGTGCTGATCATGGAAATGGTTGGTGGTAAACTGCATGTAATTGCAGGAACTTGCGAAAAACTCTTTCTCAAGCTAGCAGACGAGACTACGCAAGGTATTGCATTATCGATAATGAAAATTGCTGTTTCTTAACCGATTGCCGTTTTCTAGATCTGGATTATGTTGATACTTACATTATGAGCCATCAATATTTCACCACGTCCACCGAGTTTCTGGAAAACTTGATGGCACGGTTTCATCTAGAGGCACAACCCGGCGAAGCCGACCACTTTAAAAAATGGCAACGATGTATCCAGGTCAAGTAAGTAAACTTCAACCAATTGATATATGTCATTTGCACCATATCTCACAATCCATTTTCATGCAGGGTACTTAATGTTATCACTCGATGGATCAAGCTACAGTATCAAGACTTTGAAGCCATGCCCATCCTAAAGACTCGCCTTAAAGCGTTTCTGAACGGGGATATCAAGCGAGCCGGATTTGCCACGGAAGCCCACACCATTAGAGAAGCACTTGATTTGCAAACAGCCAGGCATGCTAGAAGACGACATTCTCTCGTAGCGCTTACGAGCTCGCATCCGAAATCATGCACTGTCCCCATCGGCTCGCCGTCCCCGTTCTTACCTCCTACTCCATCTTCCATCACTTCCCCACGCAGACTTCCTCAGGTTTCTCATCCTCCTCCGTCTTCGATTATCTCAACTGCTTGTTCCCCACCCAGCTCGCCAACTTCACTGTCAACCGGTTCAGCATCTTCGATTGCTTCTCACTTAGCGCCCTCCTCACCACTGTTGACATTTGATTCAAAAGATATTGCTCACTATCTGACTTTGGCCGATTTCTACATTTTCAAATGCATAACAGCTTACGACTACCTACATGGTCCTTGGCGACAATCTCCTGCGGAGCAAGGGCATACCGAGGAAAATGGTAGCGTTGATTACATCGCCATTATGACCCAGCGTGCCAACACTGTAAGCAATTCAAACGAAAAGTTCCAAACTCTCCATTTCTAAATTATCGTTTTTTTTCTTCTTCAATGCAGCTGAATCGATGGGTTGATTATGAGCTCGCTAACGCACGACAACCGAAACGGCAACGGGTCATTCTCAAAAAGTTGATCGAAATTGCAAAGGTATAATGCAGCAATTGTCGAATAATATTCTATTTTTGTCTTTTTGTTCTGATGCCGTTTGACTTCTGGGTTAGCTTTGCCTCGAATGGAACAATTTTCATACCAGCATGGTGATCACCATGGGACTGATATCCACCACCACCACCACCAACAGCAGCAGCTGTTCACACCAGAGCGAGCATCCATTACAGGAACTCTTATCCTACAAGGACTCTGCAACTCTGGAGCGGCTGAAAAAGAACCTGGATGTGGGCAACAACATGGCGGCATATCGACAGACGTTTGCACGCGTTCGTGCTCCCGCTATTCCATTCTTTCCAATCGTGCTCAAGGACTTTACGTTTTACATTGATGGCAACCAGACGACGCTGAACCCGCCCCTTGTGAATTTCGAAAAGTTCAGGGCGCTCTACAAGTTTGCAAACTCGATTACCAGTTTAGCCAATGAGAATTATGCATTCTCAGGAGATTTGGAACACTTGGCATTCTTTCCTGGAGCCCAGACTGTGTTTGGAGGAGGTCCCTTGGATCCAGTGGCAGAGGCTATTGAATCAAGGTTGCGTGAGGTCCGGGATACTACTAGTAATACTTGTATATAATAAAAAACAACAACACAAAAGAGAGAACAATAATGAAAATGACAAGAACGAGATCAATTTAGAATATAAACCAATGTCTGCGTGTTATACGCTGGTTTGTTGTTTCTTATATATATGATCATGTTTGTGAAGCTCGATGGTGGTGGTAGTGGTGTGATTATTCTATCTATATCTCGATGGAAATGGGAATGGCGGGTTCAGTAGGCTTATGCGGAGGCTTGATAGACGAGGCAATTGGTAAAGAACTACTACTGCTACTGCTACGACTGAAATCCATTTTCAAGCGAGGAGACATCCAGGTATCCCAATCATGGTCATTGTCACGGTCGCCGAATACACGCAAAGCACGGATACGGAGATAGTAGACACCCGTAGGCACGGTGTGCACCTCGCTGTCATTTTGCTTGGAAATATATTGGCCATTCCACACCCAAGCCTCGAACATGGTAGATGAAGATGTCGCTGTCTTTGTGTTACGTGGCAACCATTCATGTGTCGTGTATGCATTCATCACGTTGTAAGGCATAGATCCGAGTACCTTCTTGTCCTCATCAAGGACTTGCACATCCACGAGTGGCGTTCCCGTCAAGAGTCGAAGAAGAAGCGTGGGCCATTGTCCAGGCGAGTAATGACCAGTCTCGTTGCTGTCAAGAATCGAGCCGTCTGGGTTGCCAATGCTAGGGAACGGGTACATGCCAGTGTTGGACCGATCCAAAATGGGAAGGTCGGTCATGTTGCCAATCATTCCAATATACGGGACCGATGCAGCAATGGATGCGTCTTCTAACGCTACACCAATGTAGCCGCCATAGATAGCATGCGAGTTGGGTGCAAATACGCGTGTCGAGACCGTCAGGTGCACTTGGACTTTAGCGGAACCTCCAGCAGGCACACTCAACTTGTCTGATGAAAAGGTCACGGTGGCAACGGTTGGGTCCTGGACGCCCAAGCCGATAGGCTCCTGGGGTGTATAATCAGACGAGTTCTTCAAGTCGTAACCTGCGGTCGTAAGCGCGGGACCGTGGACCATTCGGAATTCCAGAGTTTCCTTTGCGTGGTTGAAAATGGTCAAAGTTTGCGTGCCATTGTTAAAGTTCGCAGTGTCGTTGAAACTTAGTGCGCTGGGCGAGACGTGGAATTGTGCGAGACCTTGGACAGTGCGAGGCACATTGATGGCACCTGCACCTTGGCGAACAGGTGCATCGCCTAGTGTCGAATATGAGGAAACGGGTGATTTGACTACAGATGGAAAAAAAGATATATCAATACAATTATGCTCTTTCCTTTTCTTTTGCAAACATTTGTTTTTTTTCTTCTTACGTGGAGATGCAAAGTTCATGAGGGATTCCTTGACGGTTTGAACATCCGGTTTCTGGTCTTTGAGGAAGTCCACAAGCAAGGCGACGTAGCCCGATACCAAAGGAGCGGAGGTGGATGTACCAGACAAGAAACCATATGAGCCGAGGTTCAATGGCAAAGTACCAAACAGGTCTCCACCTAAAGCACAAATCTCGGGCTTCATACGTAGTTCATTGGTAGGTCCCAGCGAGGTGAATCCTGCAAAGCGACCTGCATCGGACGCTGGCGCCGGTACAGCGACGAGCAAAGAGGTCAACTGGGCGGACAAGTCGGCATCATCATCATCATCATCATTTTCTTCTTTCTTCGTCTTCTTGTTGTCCCGACGAACAAATGCAAAAATCTCCTTGGCATCAGCGCCGCTGATAAATGCAACTGGTACTTTGATGACGCTGCTGTTGTAGGTGCTAGGTGATGCAGTGCTGCTGTTAGAACCTGAGTAGGCAACAATGGCAGCAGCCTTTGAGTACGCAGACAATTGTTCGTTCAAATCGCATCCTTCCTGAGGCACAAGGACAAGGCGGCCATCAACATCCAAATCCTTATCGATACATTTGTCATCTTGTTCGGAGAAGACGAGGCTTGTTGCATTTTGCTGGACGACAGCCGAGTTATCGATGGTCCGGTAAGGAATGGTCAAGCGGTCCGTCTTATATTTGCTGTCAACACGTGTGACATTCAGAACATAGGCCGGTAGGTGAGTGTTCGTAAGCGAGCCAACAGAGATCACATTACGTGCGGTGGCGGGCGAAGCAACAAGGAATATACCGCTGGTGCCAATGTTGCCCGTAGCCACAACAACTATATAGAATAGGGTGCGTTTTTTAGCATTTGGAGGCACAACAATGAAAGTTTTTGCTTGCTTCAGCCTTACCATGCACCCCGTGATCAACCAAACGATCAGCGAAAACAGCCAAAACATCCTCTTCCCATCCACCGTTCTCGCCGAGCGAAAGGTTAATGACGTCCATACCGGCCTCGTAGGCCATCTCCATTGCCTTGATAAAGATATCCGTCGTGGCAGATTGCGATTTGCATCCAAACACTCTTAATTTTTTTCGATGTTTCAGTTACCAGAAGGAAATACGCGCGCGCGGGGTCTTGTTCATACTTTACCTCCACATGCCCAAGGTTGCACCAGGTGCAGCACCAGTCCAGTTCTACATGTAACAAAAAAAGTCGGCGTATATGTTAGTTTTTTTTTGGTCTCTTTCTTCTCTTTCACCGTCTGCAGGCTATACTTGCATAGGTCTTGTCGATCGCGCCCACGAGTCCTATAAAGATTCGATAAAGTTATTTCTCAGCTAATGAACAACCTATAAATCTCTCCCTTCCCTCTCTTCCCGATTCTTGGCATAATTTACTTACCAGTTACAAAGGTACCATGACCTGTCGCACCGACTATATAGAAATATCGTTATATATATATATATATATTTAGTCTACACACCATATATTTATATCTCTAGTACGTTTCTAAATATATATTACTTGCCTGCACCGGCGGGACAGTTGTCAAGTGGGTCGTCATCCTCTTTAATCGAGTCTGGGCTGCCGTTATAATCATCACCTACAAGATCATAACCGTATGCAATCCGACATCCTGTTCCGAAACATCCGCCCAACGCAGGATGTCGATAATCCACACCTATGTATAGGTAGTAACAAAAGTTCCCTTTTGTTAATAACAAGTGCATTCACAATGTGTGATGAATTTTATTGTTTTAATGCTTACCCGAATCAATGATACCCACACGAACACCTGACCCGTCCGTCTTGAGCTGGCGGGAAACGTTGCTGTATGCTAAAGTCAACGTCGGTATCTCGTCCTGAATTATACGTTGTCACTTGGAGTCAGTCGAATATTTTAAAAGAAAAAAAGACAACGAGAGAGCAAATAATTATATATAAAAGCCTTACGGGGGTCAACGGTTGCAATTTATGACTGCTGTTGTTGCTGTGGTAACTGGTACTGGTTGAGGAGGGACGAGCATGATGACCGACTTGCCATGCATTGATTATATCTGGTTGTGACAGGGCGCGTTTTGCGATGGCCGGATCGCTAAATTCAACTGAAGCGCCGTGCAGGATATCCGAATCATACGTATAACGGATTTTTGCGCCGGGAATAGACGACAGGCTATCGATGGAAGAAGATCGTTGTATCTCGACAATGTAAGCGTTGGGTTGTTTGCTACGGATATAAGACGCTTCGGTAGTGCTACCACTGCTCAGAGTCAAGAGCACTGCAGCGGATAAGACGAGTAGTTGCCGATACATTATGATTTGATAATTTCGGGGACCCCCGAAGGGAGAGAGAGTGTGTGCAAGGGATAACAAAAAAGAAAAGGGAAAGAAGAAGAGAGAGAAGGAAAGGATAGCAGTCGTAAGGAAAGAAGAAAAAAAGGAAAGGAGTGCGAGGAAGACAAGAAAAGAAAAAAAAGCTGTACGCTCCCGCCTTTCTCTGTCTGTCTCTTTCCTTTCGTCTCTCTCTCTCGTCCTTTTCATAATAAAAAATGAAGAGCATACAATCTACGCTATATTTAGAGACAGTGTGCACGGCTCTGTTGCCTACCGCGGCATGGTCTATTGCATTTCACTCCGCAACAACAACAACAACAAACAACGACAAGTCAGCAGCCCATCTGGCATCGTTTCTCTTTTTTCTTTTCTTTTTTCTTTTTATTTAATAGCCTCAAGTATCTTCGGTATCACCGGTTTTTTCGTCGAGCGCCTTGACCTGCAAGGCGAGCGAATTTTCAATAGCGTCACAGTAATTTTGGTACTTTATGATTTCATGTAGCAAGTATTGGGACTTGTTCTCCCAATTTACCATAGCTCTCGTACGTGGTGCAAACTGTCAAGAGAAAAAACGTGAATATTAAAAGATAGAAATGAAATATGACATCATTTGACCTACCCGAATCTCCATTTTGCGTTTAATATCACGATGTTTGTCCAACTCTTGATTGAGCTCCTTGACATGTCTGTGCAACGCTTCCAGCTGCGCTGTTTCTTCCAGAGTGCTAGCAACGCTCGGCGGCATGGGCGGAAGCCATTCCTGGACTTGGACGGGCGGGTACACTTGACCCTCTTGTACATCTTCCAGGCACGCGCCCCAGCCGTACTCAAGATTGCTCACTCCTCCCATTAAGGGTTCTTTGCTCTCTCGTGCGGCCCAGTAATTACATGTTGATACCCAGTCCATCACTTGCTCCGCTGAACCGCCCTGAAATAGATACACGCCGCCGTTCGGTTGCTGCAACGCAAATGCATGTGGACGCTGCCGGCTGTACCCAGACGGAAGAGTATTTGATAGTGTATGCTTAAGGTCAATCTGTCCTACCATCTCGGCGTAGGCCTAAACCACAAATATACGAGTGTAAGATATGGAAGCTGTAACAACATTTTATGACCATCTCCACCACCATTTACTTACCAGCCAATCGCCTCCTCCTACCACCGTTGGATTTTGCCTTGAAAACGTGTCCGCCAGACTGATTTGGCTCATCATGATACCACTGCGGACCATTCCTCCTCCTCCTCGTTTGTAGTCGGAAGTGCCTCCGTCGAGCTTGTACATTCTGATCTCGCCGCGGTCGACAACCATGAAGCATTCTCTCCATTCTCTGTGCCGTGCTTTTTGGCCCGCTCGTTCTAGCAAATGTTTTCGGATAATCAGGCCTTCCTTGTAGTACGGTGGTCCGCTAGCATATGAATTTGGGATATCGGGATTGTGTAAAAGTGGCGCGACGGCCTGATATGTTGTCGTGGTATGTTGAGTAAGATGTGAGTTTTGCGAAAGACTCGAGGAAAGCGATGTCTTGGATCGTCGTCGTTGCACGCCAGCAGCGCCGGTCGAGATGGATGTTTCGGGTGTAAACACAGCTTCTGCTGCTGTTTCGCTGATAGCCATGCTCTCTCGACCGGATCTCCGCATGACTGATCCAACATTGCGTTTAAAAGCACCAGCGCGTATTTGCAAGCTTCGTCGTCGGCCTTGTTTTACATTGGCCGCTGCTTTTCGTTCTTCTGCAGACATTGGATGAAGAATTTGACGGTTTCGAACAGACATGTACATTTCCTTTCCGGTTTACAATTCATTAAGCTTATTGGATACATTCATCAAACTTTTGGCTAACTTACCTTGAGCACATCTTCAATTTCCATACGCCAGGATCGTCCTTTGGATGTCAAGCCATGAAGATACGTGCTTGAGGGTATATCGAGGGATGTGACTCCGTAGCTATGGTTAGTGCTTCCATTGCTTCCGGAGCTCTTGCAGCTCGCTGTCCGTTTTAGGCTTTGCACATTGGAATCCACAGATTGAAAGGTCACGTTACTCGCCCTGGGATCGGCCTCCTGCGTCAGTGAGGACATGTCATCATCTGCTTCGCGCTGCTGACATTGAGCACGAATGGCATTCATTGTGTTGCGCACAAAAGCCGAGCGCGACATTTTTTTGTTGATCCCCTGCAGCAACATGCAGATCCGTATTCAGCAGCAGCAATGAATATACAATGGCATGAACCACATCTACGAGAGAAAAAAAATGAATAAGATAAAAGAGACGTGTTAGGAGTCGCAAGATCAACCAAAAATTTTCTTTCTCTTTTTTTTTACCTTGGCTTCCAAATATACAATGAGGATTGCATTCCCAGTAGCGATGTGCGAATGCTTCAAGTACGCGATCGATTTGCTGCGTTTCTGCCTTCAAATGCAATCTTGAGCATAATTTTCTAGAAACCGTATTAGAGTTTAATAGAACTTGCTGATCTTCAACCATAGTTTACCGAAATGCATCGTCCAGCCGAACATTCGTAAAGTCAAAATGAAGAAAGTAGTATTTTAATATCTTGCTACTTTGTGGTTTCCTAGCAAACAGTTGGGTGTGAGCAAAGAAACTGATACTGCAAAATAATGTTGTCAATAATTAGGAATTCTTACCCGTCGCCTATCCATTCCACAATGTGCTCAAAATCATTATATACAGTTGCATCTTGATCCCAGATCCTTCTTGCAATATCCATGGCCTGCCGATGGACTTGTTCGTCTTTGTTATTATCGTTGTGGTGGTTATCGCTATCCTCTGCATCCGCTTTTGTTACGCTTAGCGGAGGAGTCGCAGGTGCAACCACCGAATCTGACTCGCTCGTCTCTGCAGTCAACCCAATACTTTCTGGAGCCTCGCTTTGTTGGTCTGCTGCCAGGTGAAGAGTGCTCAGGATCAGTCCACCCGCTGAACCATAGTGGTTTCCACTCAATCTTTTTGATAATCTGTCGCCCGCGATCTGACTATCGTGTTTTTCCTGTTCAAACGTCTCATCCATGTCTGCCTTCCTTTTTATTTCATCCACTGATATGGACCGCCGCATCCGAGGTCGTGCCTGCTGCAAATTGCACTCGCTTGAATGCCGATTCAGTGTTTGGACAGAATTGTTGCGTGGGAAAAGGTTGGATTGATTGTTGTTATCAAAGTCTTCACAGTCTTCCTCATCCTCGTCTTCTTCCTCATCAGGTCCAAACACTAGCGTTTCTTTCGGGACGATAGGTCGTTCGACGGCTTTGTTATTGTTGTTCTCCTCCTTGACATTCGTGTTGGGAACAAATAGGGGTTCCAAATGTGTGATCGTTGTCGTTGTCGATGCTGTCGTTATCGTTGCACCTGGTTGTGACACAGTCGTCGAGTCCATTGTTGGTCTAGGAGACTGTAATCAGTGAGTAACAACTGTAATGTTATATTGCATATCTGATAAATTATATACCTTGCCAAAAGTTCTGAAAAACCGACCGATTGTCTTTATTCCGTTTCGCTGGATAATGCGCAAAGCAGTATTAGGAAACTATAGGGAACATAGAAAAAACCCCGATCTTTTGATGAGGTGTATATGTGTGTCGTACCTTGCGTTTTCCATCGTTTAAGGGCGGCAGTGGTTTATTTTCGTATCCTATAAGTGCAGGATGCGGAGTCGAGACGTTTTTCTGGTTGTTCATATAAAACGGAAGCAGCGGTGGTGGGTGGTGGTGGTCGGAAAAGGCGGTTAAAGAGGGATTCTCCTCTCCAACCCACGATCGTGGTCTTGACGCGTGCACCCCCGTTTCTCGAGATCGCTGAGTAGGTAATGATCGTGATGGGTTTCCAGTCATGAAAGGGGAGGGGAGGGACACTGCGAGTGAGTGAGAGTATTAGAGTAAGAGAGAGAGAGTTTTCGGAAAAAGGAGAGAGGGGGGAAGAGGTTGCGTTATGCATGGTGAAGCGGTCCGATGCTTTGGTTTCTCCCAACTCGCCGACCCCTTATTTTTTTGTTCACGCCCCTCTCTAAAAATCATCCCATTTCCACTCCAGAACACGCGTGCTGTGTAGCAAGAAAAAACATTTTCTTTCTTTCTTGCATTGTGTTTCTTGTCTTGTCGGTTTCATTCAAAGTTTGCAACCCACATTGGTAGAAATTCGTTTGTCTCCTTTTTTTCTTCGGGTTCGTCTTGATTGTTTCACCAAAATAGTTTTTAGCTTTTTCTTTTTTCAGAACTTGACCATTCTTCTTTCCGGGACCAGATATTGAAAGGTGCCACAAACTGCACATGGACCAACTTTAGGTCTAGATATATTGACAATCTTTAAAAACGAAAGGAAGGCCTCGTTTACCGGTCGTTTTCCATGTTACAAGAGGACCCACCGAATATATCCTAAGTAAACAGCATCAGGATGAATTCCCAACCCGCAAAATGCCGGTGACACGACGTTGCGGGAAACAAACGCAGGAACGACAATGACCATGGAGCGTGGTACAAAGATCGGACATTGTCCTCTTTAGCGAAAGACAATGAGCCAGGTTCCGCTACAGACGAGAGGTTAGAAGGACCAGGCGCCAGAAACCTGGGTTCTTTCTAGCCATACAACTTCATGTCCTTGATATATACTTGCATTGATATCTAATGTTCAGTCCATGCACATTCTTGGAAGAAATATGAGGATCTAATAGCGTTATTATTCAAAATAGACGACAAAACATGAAGATGTTGACAAACATATCAGTTGTAAAAATGAAGAAAAATGACATGCGTATACCTGTGTCAATGAGATAATACAGTCTACTACAACAATGGCACATTGCCGTCTTTGAATTCTACTCTACCCCAACCAAAGGAATAACGCTGCCTACTCCAGGACTCTATAATCATGGCCTTGAAAAGCGAGTTGATTCCACAACCAGTAATATCCAGCCACTGAAGTATCGGCAATCGTGTAGCCAGACAACCGATCCCTTCCTCGTTGGCTCTACTCAGAAATGCCACGGAAACGTGTGTCAAGTTCTTGCATCTGTCTGCCAAGGCAACCAATCCATCGTTTGTCACTTGCCAGCAGCGAACTAGATGTAGCAGCGTAAGGTTGGGACAGCTGTTAGCAATCGCCGAGACGGTCGCGTCGGTCACGTCGTAAAGTGAAGAAAGACGAAGATGCGTGATATTTGTCCACTTTGTAACGGCACTCACAATAACATCGTCGCTGAGATGCCTGCAAAACGAAAGGTCTAAATGGGTCAAGTGCCGATTATCGCAAATGATGGCAGCAAGTCCAAACGACGTAAGGTTGCGAGCAAGAGGCAGCCACAAGCCGTGTAATTTGTCGGGTTTCTGGATGCAACGCAGAGCCCCGTCGCCTAGTTTCTCGCATCCACTCAGGTCGAGGTAAGCCAAGTTGGGGCAGTGGCTCACAACAGCGGCCACTTGCTGGTCGGTCACTGTTGTTAACCATTCTGCTTCCTTTTGGGTGGTATCGATTTCGGCATAGTTCTCGTCCTTGTATTCTAAGCCGGTACGCTCTAGATCAACAGGATCGCGATCGTAACCAGGGGGAAGGTCTTGTCGAAAAGAAGGGACGCGTGAAGGATACAGAGTAGGGGATGGGTTAAGAACGAGCGAATGGACAAACTGCCCCGCCCAGGGACCGATGCGCTCCATGGTATCTACGAGACAGTACCAGTGATGACGAGTGCAAATGTACAGGGTATGGTAAAGTCGTGGCATTGCTTGATCGTACCACGCTCGTGATACTTGTGCCAGTGTTGGCAGTGCTGAGCGTGGCATTGCCTCAAGAATGAGACCAATGAGCTCAGGTGGCAGTTGTTTTCTGCAACGCTCTGTCATTCTCTACGTTGGGAGTTTAAGGACATTTTTTCCTCTTTTGCTTCTTGCATAAAATTTGGTTGTCGGGCAGAAATGCTCTTTCACAAATCTGGCAACCTGCCCAACCCTTTCCCTCAGGACGTATGCTGTGATCCCTTACTGTCTATTGCAAACTCCTCCTCTCTTCTTCTTTCTATTTTTGACGATGATACATTCCAGAAATGAAGGAAAACCCCTTTGCTCAAGTCGAGCAATAAAGGATCAATTTGGTCACTGTAGGTAGCAACAATTGATGTCGTTCGTATTTGCACGAAAAGTTATCAATATTGTCCTTGCGGTTGCGAGGAAGGGTTTATCACAATGGGATATAAAGGCTAAGTGGCTTATTTACTGAGCAGGAATGCGAGCTTTCATCCATTTCAGGTAGTAGTCGTAAGCTTGCTGCTTTTCGGGCTGCCTTTCATTGTGAACTAATTGATCATCAGGTAAATATAAGGTTTCTGGTAGACACCTCTTCGAAAAGAAATACATACTCTCATGTTTCAGACCTTCCCATGACTTCATTGTCTTGTCCTTGCTGGAAGTGCGCTCGTAAGCTTTCTTCGTGCTTTCATATGCGTTGACTTGATCAGCAGTGCCGTGTGAATAAAGGATGGGCTTGTGAATCTGGTCTGCCTTAGTCAGCAATGCTTTTCCAGCATCCAAAAAGCCTCGCACTTTATATATAAAGTCATTGTCAGCTACATCACTGCCCTGTCGCTGCAAATGTTCATTGTTCCACACTGGTCCTCACCTGTTGCCAGAGTTGCATAGTCGTGAACAAGGGGATCATTTTCAAGCTTTTCGGCCACATCAGGATCGTGGCTCATAGCGTTAAAGTCCAAACCTGCTTGGATAACAAAGCTAGGCACGATTCTGGCAGCAACCTGAAGCGGATAGTAGCGGAAGGGCGAGATGGGCATGGACAGGGTCACCAGCGGGGATGCAGCAATGATACCTGTCACCTCCTTCAATCCATCAAATTCATTTTCGGAAGATGCTGCAAAATTCATGACCAATCCACCACCCATGCTTTGTCCAAACAAAAACAGTGGAATCTTGGGGTTCCTAATTCTGTGAATAGCATCGTTGATATCAGCCAGGGCACGGTGGTAACCTTGGTTGTTCCCAATTTGCTGCGAACGTTTGCCGGTCTCGCCAAAACCGCGCTGGTCGTAACCATGGCAGTGAATACCGTTTTCGGCAAAGAAGGTGCATAGGTCATTGTACCGTCCAACGTGTTCTCCAAAACCGTGAATCAGTCTATATGTTTTGTGTACCTGGAGTTGTCAGTATGTGTGTGTGTGTGTGTGTGCGCACAGGGAGGCCAAAGTCAGCCTGCAACTGTCGTTTCGATCTTACAAAAGCTGTGCGACCGGCTCTGTCGTTGGGTTCCAAGTTTTTGTGAAAATGTCAAAACCGTCAGGAGTCTTGATCCATTCATCGACAGCTGCAATGGTCATGTTGTAACGTTCAGTATGAATAAAAGGTGAAACAGGATTATTCAAAAGTGTTCCGCCTGCATGGACTAGTCATCTTGAGGAATTTCACATGAAATCTCAGGCACCACCATACCGATTGCTTTTCAACCGTTCCACATTCACTCTGATTCACTTTATTTATGAAAGTAGCTGATACAGTAGCAGTCAAAATGCAGATATGGGCAAAACTGGTATGGATTACCATGGTTGCAGAGGATGCATATAATTGTATACGATAGTCAAGTTCCTATAATTAGCGATGGCTCTCTTCAACAATAGCTACATATTTAGCTCTATGTATAAAAATATATCAAAGGAATATGAAGAAACTAAATTATGTAAATGTTTGGGAATGGAAGGAAGAAAGCCTATCTGGTACAGAAAAGTGTCGGCGCATAAACGGTGTCAAATTTTTCTCGTTTTTGCGATCTCGAGCGATCAAGGGCACAGCAATCAGCGATGGGCGATCAGGCTGACGTGGTAGATCAAGTTTTGACTCAACTCAGGGAAATATACAGCCCCGAGAACCTTGCCAAGGATGCCTTCTTTAAGGAAATGACCGAGCAAGATCCTGAAGGCTGTTAGTACCCAAACCAGGCGATCGCGAGACTTTGTCAGTTTCGTTGACGCAGAGTGAAAACATTCTAGGGATCAGTTTGAAGCGTTTTGGAGCCATTAAGCGGTTCAAGAATGTCATTGACGGCAACTTGGATTATTTGATTCAAGCAGCTGAACGTTCGAACGGTGTATTCCTAATTAATGAAGACAAGACTAAACTTCGCAAGGTCCCCGAGGAAGTTTTGGAGAAGGAAAAGAAGGAAGCACAAGCCGAGACGAAGAAACAAGAATTTATGGATTACATTTCATCGCAGAATGCGCGATCAATCTATGCGGCAAGTGAATAAGAGAGTGGTGGAGTGGGAGGGGGCGCGAATGGATGCCTGAAATTGTTTGCTTCCTGGGAGTTGCTGATGGATGAAGAAAATAGAAAGGTTTTGCCACGGACGCAGACAAGGATGAAATCAAGCAATTGTTTGCCCAGTTTGGTCGTGTGCTTCGCCTAAAGATGCGAATGGATGATGACAAGAAATTTAAGGGAAGCGTGTTCGTCGAATTTGAGACGAACGAGATTGCAGAAAAAGTTGCGACAAAAGAGGATCTAAAGTTTGGCGACAGTCCACTGCAATTGATGATGAAGCAAGCATACATTGATATGAAGGCACAAGAGAAATATAGCGGTCAAGAGTGGCAAGGTCGTGATCATTCAAACAAGTCTTTGAAGCACTTGGTAGAGTACGAGGGTGCAAAAGATAAGTCATTCAAGGAAATCAAGGTAAAATTCTTCTCATTGCAAAAGAGTTTAGGCAAATTGGAGAGTCTAAATGAAATATACAATTTCTTTTTCTTCCAGGAATTGGTTCGAACGAAAGCTGAGGTCTATTGTGTGGAGCCCCTGGAGGGCGAAGGCCGGGGTGTTGTGCAATTGGCAAACATGAGCGCTGAAGCATTTTTGAACAGTCTTGAAGACAATAAGCTCGGAGACTTGACCTTCCGGTTAACCGATGGTGAGTTTGTAGTCTTGACACGAGGATTCTGCTACTGTTTTCTAAACAGATCATTGTAGAATCTTCTGAGCGCCAATTTAGGGCTGCACGAGCGAACCATGACAAAAACCATCGTGGCACCAAGCGAAAACAAGGTGGCGGCCGTGGCGGCCGTGGTGGTAACCGAGGGCGTGGTGGCGGACGTGGTGGTCGTGGTGACAAGCGTCAACGTACCGAAAATTCGTCACCAGCAGCGGCAGCGAAGACAGCTCCTCCTGTAATAGAAAGCTCTTCATGAAACAATAATAGAATCGGGGTCCTTGCTGTGCAACGTTACATTTCATATCGATCATTGTAAATATGAAAACAACCGGGTTCTATACGTTTATATTGACATATATATGTATGGGGGTTTCAAAGGGGGCATAACGTACAAAGACAATAGTATAATACAAGAAGAATGAAAATGAGAAAAGAAAATGGTGAACTGGGCCACAAAAAAAACAACATGTAAATACAAACTGGACACATCCTCTCTAGCGTGTAATGTCATCATCATCATCATCGTTGAGCCGGCATATGAAGAAGAAGAAGAGCGCGAAAAAAACAAATAAAAAGAAGAATAAGAAAAAATGAGGAAAACAAAGGAGCGACGTGAACGGTGGAAGAAAAAAAATTGATGAGATATTTAGCAGAATGTGCTGATGATGTGAGCGAGTTGCGAAAGACTGGATTGACTGTGAGGTGGAGGCAAGATAAATCCGGCGGAAGACGATGAAGACGTTGAGGAAGTAGATGAAACGGACGAAGCGCGGTGACGCACAGTTGGTTCAAGCGGTTCCGGCTTTGGGAGCATCACAGGAGGGGACAAGGGGGTTGCGTAGTACGGGGAAGGAGGGCAGCACATCTGACTAAGTGGATGCTGATGGTCAGAGTAGACGTGAGCGTGGTAGTGCAGACGAGGAGTTGGTACGTGGTGTTGTTGTCTTCGGTTCTGGTACTGGTGTCTACGGCTCTTGGGTGACATGTGTGTTCGATAATGCTGCATCATATTGTCCTGGCGAGAGAAGCGTGAAGGGCATCCGGGGTAGAGACAGCGATAGTTCTTCTCGCCTGTGTGGATACGATTGTGGCGAGCCAAATGACCACTGAAAAAATTGACAATTGTATGAGATATATGTAATCGCAATATAAGAGGATGAAATGTATGAAATGTACCTTGTAGTGAAACTCTTGTTGCAGCCCGGTTCGGTGCAATGATACCGGCGACGGCCTGCAGCCGTAGTTGTTGCTTTAGAAGAAGGGTTGCTAGGGACTGTGTCGCAAAGTAGACTGATTTGTCGTCCTCGGGCGTCCCTGACGGAGAGAGCAGAATCTGATCGAATCATCGTTGTATTGACTGAATTGGGAAACAGAAGAATACACACAAGAGTAGAGAAAGTAGAGAGAAGCAAAAAAAGAACACTGGCAGATAAAAAAAGGACGGTCTCTGGGTTTAGATATATATATACGTTTTCGCCAATCTGGCTAGCGACGTATTTGGAAAGCATGATTTCCTAGTTTTGTGTAATCCTAGAGCACTTTATGTGTAAATCCCCTTTCTTTCGTGAGGATATCAGCGCACTGATGCAAAGCAGGCACAAAATGCGGGCCGAAACAAAGTGGTAGAAGAAAACGTGGTCGCCATGCACTGTATAACCCTGCATATAAAGGGAAATGGAACGTGGTAATTCCAAAATCGTTCAATGAAAAACGTGGACAGCAACTTGAACAATTGCTCATTCCATGTATGAAAACGGATTCACAGCCCGCGCTAAACGCACGAGATCTACGTCTATGTGGGTCTCTACTTGTCTGTGCACCTTTTTGTGTTGAGTGACTGGACAGAAATTAATAAAAGCGACGAAAATATCTGTTTGGACCCTCGATTAGCGTAGCGACGAGAGGTCCCTGAACAATATAATAAACTGCGGACCAATCGTATGGATCCCATGGGTGGCGACAATGTGCTTCATTGAGATCTGGCAGTTCCAACTCGCCAAAGGCGACACATTGTGTAATTGACACAAACACAGGATCCCTCGCGGCAACGTGCCAATGTTGTTCAAGGGGTAGCAGACCCATCAAGGGAAATCCTCCCGCACGCTTTTTTTCTTTTCTTTTTGCCCCTCTCCCTGCCCTGGCCAACTTGATCTTCAATCCGACGCCCACCCAGCTCCGAATTGTGTGATCGACCGTAGCACAGTCAATGTTACACGCGCACCTATTTCAAGCGACAAGCTGGTTGCCACCCACCTATGAACCCCCGTTTCCAGAGCCTCCTCGTCGGACGTACAGAAGCACATGGCACTACCCCGAGCGTAACGGAAACGTTTTCAGGGACAAGGACGCACGTTGTGCACCCTTAAGGGCGATCATGATCGCTTCACACTCTTAATGGTTCAAAAAAATAAGCTCGAGAACGGTATTTCGTTCAGAACCGGCAGATACTTGAGAAGGACAAGACAAGACCTCCTTATACAGTTGCTATTGGAATACTTGGACTCTCTCGATCGTTCGTTAGAAACTACCCCGCTGTGGCCATTTAAACAAAAAAGATAAAGTCAGCAGATATGCATATTACAATGAGTGTTACATTCATTTTCATAATGAAGAATGGCCAGTTCTCTTTTTAGATCCTCTGGTGTCACCAGGGCCCACACGTCTTTATTTATTTTCATATTGTGTATGCTAAACGCTTAATAGAATTATGATTGAGACCGAAAGAAATAACATCCCTCCTGTTGTAGCTCAGCACTCACTGCATTTGGCGATAACCCGAAACCTTAGTCTATTCCCGGAGGGCAAAAGCCAGAAAACACAACAGAGAGACCGAAGAACGCGGTACGACAGAGAGATATAAGGCTTATTATTATTAAATGCACCACCTCTACACGCTGACAGAACAAAGTATGATAGCATATAGTCCCTCAGCTTTCTCTCCTCCTCCCGTCCCCACCTTACGATCGAGACAGTTCCTGATTCGGCACATTGCAACAAAATCTTAGATTTTTGGCCAGGAGGACATGAATAGACTCGCATGTGTAGAACAACTTTTCCACTGCAGCATCTTGTATAGCAAGCATACAAATACATTTTAGGGGACGTACAGCTCAGCCTCTCTGCTGTTTCACGTAGTTAAAATCATAATTTTGTCTTTCAATGCTTTTTGGGTATGTTTGTTCCCCATCAAATTCAAGCCTAAAAATTTTTATCATTTTCCATCTTGCTTGCATCTTGCATATGTAAGCAATTGAATGATTTGATGCAAAAAAGAGTAGCATGCAACCTTTTCTTGAAATATGTGCTTGTGTGATGCATTATTGTCAGCTACAACAAAACAAGGAAGGCTTACCATTTTGGCTGACATATTATTCCATCAGATTACCGAGTAAGGAGATAGCGCAAAGACGCTAGAAGCGTAAGAAAGAATTTGCTATTACATTCCAAAAGAACCTTATAGGTGGCCTAGTTACCATTACCGTTTTTTTTACTCTTAATAATGAACTTCCTGATAAGTAATACGGGGCGCGGGAAAACTATCAAGCTTTTCGAGTAAGAAAGGGGAATACGACGCGGAATCGTCTAGTGTTAAATCCGAGAAACGACGTTCAACGTTGTTGCGGGATGTAATTGAGCTGATAAAGGAGCACCCAAACATATGCGGGCTGGGCTCATGCAAGTGTTGAAGACTTGGTACCACTTATATAGTAGCTGTTCATGTCACAAAGGGCCCTGAATAAAACATTACTTCTTTTTTTGTTGATAAAGAATTTTAAGGCCCTGCTAATGAAGGATCGGCACACAAACCCGCGGTAAACCTTATGACAACAGAAAGTACTTGTTCTTTCATTGCTAAAAGGGGTGAGGGTGTAACTTGCAATGTTAAACTCTGTCTATACTTCCGTCTTTTCCGCGACATTTGCAATGCTTTTTCTAAATGTGGATGTATTTACAGTGAACTGTCTTGCTGATACCTACCTTTGTTGTTAAATTGTTTTGACAGTGACCTGACGACGACATTAACTCTTTTTCTACCCAGGAATGTTATTGTATTTGAGTTTCTTGTTTAAAGTCCTGCTCTCTGTGATATGTGTGCACGCATTTGTTGTATTACTAGCTCTATCAGCGTGCATTCACGCAATTAGAATATCTTCCATGTTACATTTACAGTCAGAGGACAAATTCTCCAAGCATCGCAGTCGATTTTGTACCAGCAATATACGTATAGATGCCTTCATCACTCTTGTGCCTCGTAAGCACTCTACAGTATTCCCTTTTCCCATTTGAGGTGAGAACTTATTCTAATACTAGTCACTGCAGCTTATGAGTAGAGGATAGAGAGAAATACCAATATATCTTTTTGGTAGCTCAAGCTTTTGTTTCCAAATCGCAGACTTCCGCTGATAAATACTTAATCCATACGAAAGCTACTGATACAAAAAATAGAAACACTTATACGTGGCCCGCGTTCTCGACCACGTTGTTTTGGTCAATTGGAGCTACGACGGCTTTCCGTAGTTGTACACGTGTTCTATACTCTGCGCGTTGCAATGTGCATTCTCATATTCAATGAGCTATTTTTCCACCCAAGCTTATAACATTTTAATAGTACAATTTATGTCGCTATCACTGGAATGAGTATGGAGAATTTCCAAAACAACTTAAGAGTGTCGTATTATTGGGAAAGAACAATCAACGTGAAACCTACCTACCTCATTTGGTAATCAGAGCGCCAGGTGACGTCGCGGTTTCCATGCAGAGGGTCCTATCTTCTTCATATACCTCTCTTTTCTCATCTCCTGTGAATTCGCATACCTAGAAACAGAATTACCTGCCATGGCGTCTAGACAATCCACACCACAGGGTCAATCACAGGGACGATCATACCAGTTTAAACTCGTCCTGCTAGGTGAGAATACAACTCAGTTGCGCGAGATGCAGCGGCTAGTTGGTGTACAGTTACATCGAGTACGCTCTCCCCTCGCTGGGTCTCTGGCACACAATGCTTTCTCTTGAACTTGAACTGACAAACACATTCTCACACCATGTATAGGCGAGTCAGCTGTTGGAAAGTCCAGGTAAGATGCCAAGTGAGACGTTGATCCTTGGCAATGGCGGAGAATAACGATATATGCTGCTAGCTTGGTGATGCGCTTCGTAAAGGACCACTTTGACGAGTACAGAGAAAGCACAATCGGAGGTGAGTTTTTGTCTTCTCTGAGAACTCTGGAAGCAATTTTCTCATTCTATTTACTATAGCTGCATTTTTGGCGCAAACGATCTCCTTGGACGATAACACGATTGTGAAATTCGAGATTTGGTACTATTATATTCTCTTGACAGTATATTCATTGAATCTGACGATATTTTTTCAGGGACACTGCAGGTCAAGAGCGCTACAAGGTGGGAGAGAGAGAGACCGAGAGCCAACGATTGATGTGGATTGGAGCATTAATCACTTTATTTTTTTTAGAGTTTGGCCCCGATGTATTACCGCAATGCAAACTGCGCAGTGGTCGTATACGATATTACACAGGCCGTGAGTCTACGCCCCAAACGGTGGAAATTTGGAAACAACGACTAAAAAATCAAATATCGTCTAGTCTTCATTGGAAAAAGCAAAAGCTTGGGTGAATGAATTGCAACGTCAGGCCGATCCCAATATTGTGATTGCTCTCGCAGGAAACAAATGTGATCTAGAAGCCCGAAGAGCCATCGAGACTCAGGTAAAGCCGACAATTTGAGATCGTTAGCAAATATGCAGTATTTACGCAACATCAATAGACTGCACAGGAATACGCCGACGAGGCTGGATTATTGTTCTTTGAGACATCAGCAAAGACAGCACACAACGTTAACGAGTTATTCACCGCTATCGGTAAAATGAAACACAAGCAGCTGATAAATAACATGCGCTTACACACTGGTTTATTACATAGCCAAAAAGATGCCTTTGGATCAGCTTGCGGATAGTTCGCGTGGCAGAAACCGCGGTCTCAATGCACGCGGTGGAGTGGATCTCAACAGACCAGGCAACGCCAACGGATGTGCCTGTAAGTGCATATATATACTTGTATTAATTTCTAGGGTAGTACATAACCAATAGTAAA
>KK100086.1:66861-80309 GCA_000611695.1 Rhizomucor miehei CAU432 | reverse complement strand
TTAGTGGTGACGATGGTGATTTGAATAAAAATCACATAGACAACGATGGTAAACCTTTTGAAGGATGTAGAGCTCAACTTGATGCTGTCATCTCCTAAGTGTATCCCTAGCAGCAAAGGTGAAGCAAGTTCCATTTTTCCAAGGTATGATGTTCGTCTTGTACTCATCCATAAGAATCCATCGTTATTTAGCTACCTAGCTAATACACCAGTCAAATGGTCAAAAAATATGAGTGTACATAGCAATGAAAGCAAGTGATTAAGCGCAAATTTGTCTACAATAAATTATGCAATGCTTCTGATGTTAAACTGTTGGGGTATGCAAGTTTCTGCTTCTGATTGTAATTGTATGCAAGCGAGAACAGTTTTATTAAAGCAAATGTGCACACTTGTGCTGTTTTCTGCAATCTGGGCTTCATAGCAAAAGGTCAATTGAAATGACGGTCAATTTGAAGGACATCAGCTGAGGATAACTTCGTGCAATAAACTGTAGCAAGAGCAAGGCATTGAAAAGATTGATCATATGAACATGCAAAGAAAGGTGGAGCAATATGCTGTGGATGATATTGTGTTGCAAGTCAACGTTGAATCTTCTTGTTGGATTGTGTTGGCACCGCAAGTATTTCGATATGTAATATGAGTTCATTCCGTCGACGAGCAGCAGAGGAACTTCATCAAAAATGTGGTGCAATAGAAAGGGAACGCAAGTTGCCGCAATGAGAAAAGTAATGGCTGCAAAAGTGTGCCAGCGAAAGGGTGGTGATAGCGTCGTTTTCGTGTGCAAGTTGTGGACAGCAATGTGATAGCAAGGCTTTTGAGCGATGGTGTTGGTGCTGCAAAGTACGAGCAATTGGGATTGAGGTTGTTGTTTTGAAGCAAATGTAGTAATAAGCGATAAGCGATGTGATGCGCCGTATTTAAATGCAATGAGAGTATAAGTCAGGTTCATTATCTGTTTTCTGATGCTCCAAGAAAATCGCTGAACGTGGCTGGGGTATATGTGCAAATGGTTGCAAGAAGGTACGCGACGGAATAATGTATGCCATGAACGGCAAACAAGGTTGCACTGCTTTTGATCTTCTGTGCTGGGATAGCCAGCAACATAGTAAGAAACGCCTATGGGGAGTTTCTGAAACAAAGTTGCAGATCAGAGTATCTGAGAAGAAGGAGAACACTTGAAGGCCACATCGCCCTAGAGCAATCATCAAATTGAGCATATCATCAGCGAACGCGCTCGGTGCCCCTTGCATGATCAAGTGCACTTACTAAAGACGCCGTGACAAAAGGAGTATTCCATACACGGCACAAAAACCGAGAGCATATGTATGTGAACGAGGGAATGAATGCCTGCAAGCACCTGGTAGTAGTCATTATTGGATTGTTTTGAGCATCTAATATTCTTTTAAAGAATTTGCATTTTGGTTATTTTACTTGCGTTGCAGCATTTTTACAAGTTGGGGAAAAGGAAGGAAAAAGCAAACAATTTCTCCATCAGTGGCACCTCTACCGAGACAGACTGGTCAGGGGGCAACAGTCCTATACAGCGTCATTTACACAGAACAAAGGACAAAAATAGGGAATCTTACTCTTACTTAGCAGTGATACCTACAATCTCTGCTCAAGTCTTGTTGTATAAACAGTCCTCCGCAATTCATCTTTTCTCGGAAGCAAACTTTCTTCCGTGATCAATTCTGTTTATCAACTTGAAACAGGGCATTTTGGAAAGTATTTACTATGAAGCAAAGTGAGGCTTAAGATGCAATTGCAATATTTATTGGAATATGAGTAGATAGTGGCGAACGTCAAGTCAGTTACATACTAAATGCTTTGAATTCAAGATGATAAGGTATGAGCTTAACGTGTATCCATATGACAGCGATTGTAAACCTTGATCGATATGTGCTTCTGCTGCAAATGTCGACAGAAAAGAATGACAGTGCTGGTAATTCGGCATCTGGCACCGATTATTACACTGATCCAAACCAATATTACTACGGCTATGATTATAGTACGGGAAACTACGGCGATGCAGTTTGGCACTACTGGAAAAGTCTGGTTTGTTCATTACTAAGCATACCATTATATCGAACACACTAACTTGCAAGTTCCCAGCTACACTTTCTATAAAAAGATATCGCTTATCTGCTGCCGGCGTAGGAACTGACAAGGTTCCTCTTCCGACACCTCTGACAGATAACGGTTTCCTCATGACAGAAGATCAGTTCACTGGCTACGCAGCTCTCCAGCCTCTTGATTTCAAGAGTGGCAACTCCAAGCTAGAGAGCTATACGTTTGAGGCACGTCCTCTGGATCCCGACGAAGTTGAGATCTTGGTGTCTGCTTGCGGAATGTAAGTTCAGGCACTCGGCCATAGAAACGAATAGTAGACAGGTATGACTCATATTCTGGTTATCCGCAATTCTCTAGTTGTGGTTCTGATATCCACCAATTAACCGACGTAAGAGTCTTTGCAAAAATGAAATGCTGCCAAAGAAGTCACCTGCCATTTCTAAATCGTGTATATTTGGACAGGGCTGGAAAAGAGCCAATTTCCCATTGATACCCGGTCACGAGTTTATTGGGAAAGTAACGGCTAAAGGCGACCAAGTGGATAGCTTGAATGTTGGAGACCGCGTTGGAGTTAGTCCCGTCTGCCGTAGCTGCGGTGAATGTGAAAACTGCAGGGAAGGCTTTGGTCAGCTGTGTCCCTCCAAAGTGACAACCTACAATTCAATGTATAAAGGCTATCGTACATATGGTGTAAGTTGCTAGGCTAATCATCAATATAGTGTCTGAAGGAGCATGGATGCTGAAAATGTATTTCAATACCCTAGGGTTACTCCAACAAGGTTCGTGTTCAAGCAAAGTGGGCCATTAAGATTCCAAGCAACATTGGTGATGAAGAAGGAGCTCCTTTGTAAGTTGGATAGATTTTAATCTTATATCGCAAACTAATAGTAACGTATCCAAATAGGCTTTGTGCAGGCATCACGACGTAAGCTCGACTCGATATTCTGGCAAGTGAAGGAGGGCCAGTAATTAATTGGATCATGGCGTAGATACCTTCCATTTAAGCATGAGAAGATCGGCGAAGCTCATTCCGTTGGCGTAGTCGGCATCGGCGGTTTGGGTCACTTGGCGGTATGAAGACCAAATCTACTTCTTTTTAGATATTCCGTTACTAATTGATTAGGGACGATTCATATAGTTGCAATGGGCCAAAGCAAAAGGATGCAAAAAGATTGTTGCAGTCTCAACCTCCAGCCGCAAAGCGGAGGAAGCCAAGAAACTGGGAGCAACAAATTTCATTGCATTGGATCAAGGTATCCCTGATGATTTACAAAAGTCTGTGGATTTTCTTATTATTTGCGGTTCCGGCAAATCTACAAACTGGGAACAGCTGTTTGGACTCATAAAGACACGTGGAAAGCTTGTATTGCTCGATCTGCCTGAGCAACCAATCCCGTTGGCGCCAGCAACACTTATTTATCGCCATATCTCTATTGTTGCCACCTTTGTAGGCAGCCACGAAGACCTGGAAGAGATGCTGGCATTCGCGAGCGAGAAAGGTGTTAGACCGTGGGTAGAACCCGTAGGCAACTCTTTAGATGAAGTGAACCGTGGTATTGAAAAGATGGCAAATGGCAATGCGCACTACAGAATAGTCATTTCTGGTGAAGGCCGAGAATAGAAGCAATGATTTACATTTTACTTCTTGTCCAACGAGAATAAAAAAAGAGGTTTGTTTTCATAATGATGATGTATATGCGTTTTAATGCGTATTAGTTTTGAATATCTGCAACTTTTTGTCTTCGCCACCGCAAAGTATCTGATCTCCACTCCAATCTACTGACAAGATTTTCTTGTCAGAAGAATCGTCTTCTGCATTTACGGTGTATAATGGGCCCTTGCTTCTGATATCCCAAACACGAACCGTGGCATCGTAAGAGCCTGTGCACAATGTGTACTCTGATTTTGGTGACCATGTAACGGAGGATACCCAACCAGTGTGTCCCCGCAAGGCAAGTTTTACGTTTGTACCATCTGCGAACAGGATTTCAATCAGTATTCCACAAATCCAACGATATGTTCCATTTCCGTACCTTCTGAGCGCGGATCCCATAATCTTAATACGTTATCAGCATGTCCCGTTGCAATCAATCGAGAGTGTGCAGAATAGTCGACATCCAAAACGACCTTCTCGCAGTTCTTGGTGACCAAGTTTGCTTCCTTTTCGACATCCCATGACCGGATGGAGTGATCCCAACCGCCTGTGTATACGATATTGCTATCCGTGGTATCGAATGTGACAGCATTGACAGCGCCAACATGTCCTTCCAAAGTAAGTGCTCGTGCCTGCGATATCTGTCAGTTATCTCCTCTTCATTCTATTCCCTAGAATGTCTTGCTCACCTTAATTTTCCTTTCCTCCTCTTCCACCTTTTTCCGCTTTTTAGATGGAGCTTCCTGGCTAGTAGATGGTGCTTCGCTTTCCATAGGCTCTGCCGTTGTCCATACTTTAACTGTTCCATCAGCGGATGCACTTGCAAGCTACATAAATACATCGATATTAGTATCGGGTCTGTGAAAATAATAATCAACTCATATAACGTACATATTGATATTTAGCATCTACTGCAATTGACTCCACAGGTGCTTTGTGTCCCTTGCATTCGTATAAAATTGTTGCTGATCCTCCAGATTCATTGTACTAGGAACAAATCTCAGAAACAGTCGAAAATCCATACAAAAACCAAGGTATCCAACCTTCCATGCAAGTATGCTGTGATCGAGGGAGCCGCTAAATACTAGGACATCTGATTCATCTTTGTAAACATTTCCCTGTCAATGTATGAGTTTTTCATATCTCGGTTATCAACAAAACTACCTTGATTTGAGCCGAAAGCGACACTTTTCACTGCATCCTTGTGACCAATAAACGTAGCAACGCATTCACCAGATGAATTCCACAATCGAACCATGTTATCGTAAGATCCAGTCAAATACAGACTATCAAATTTCGAGTGAATACGGTTCGTTTCCTTTAATCAATCATTCGTTTGCGACGTACCCCTGCCGTCCTTTAACAGAGCTGATCCAATCATCATGTTGAAAAGCGGCGAGAGACTGTGGTGGAAGCATCGATTCGACATACTCGATTGTCAGGACATTTTCCTGCGCGATATCAGAAGTTGAGGGGTTAACACGCTAAAAAGTATGCATGATTTTTCGGTTGTCAGCGTTACCGTTGAAAGGCGGTGGTCGAGCAAATATTGAGCGATGCTGGTTCTCAAGATCTCGCCCTCAATAAGAAAGTCGAAGGGTACCGGTTTCTCTGCTTCAGGTATTAGAACTAGGCTGTCGTGGTTCCTGCATAGATCAGATCTCGCTTTTTTAACTTGCCGTAACCAAGCAGGCTGTTGATGATGCCAGACAATCCATAGCGTCTCAGCTCGGACGGCACGAGAATCGCAGTATCTGGCACGGCGTGCTTTATCTGTCGCGTAATGAACCGAACTTGCACTTGTTGTCCTTGCTCATTCATTGAGAAGTAGTCGTTCGAGAAAAGAAAATTGGAGGAATTGCCATTTTCATTTTCCTTAAGTGGCTTCGCATTCGAACGCGCTTGGAAACAACGCGCTGGCAGGAAAACGGCCTTGCAGGAATATTCCCTGGATGACTGCCACCAATGACATCGACTTTGAAGAGTTGTTGAATCGCCTTGATGGAGTAACGAAATCACTCGTGGACGCACCCTTGGAAAGATACTTGGGAGACGCAAAAGATGTCGCGCGACAAATAGAAGTGACTCTGGACACAAAGATCGAAGCTGCAAACCAAGAACTAGCAGGTACCAGTCGTTATTGGATTTTCCTTTTCTTATCGAGGCTTTCTTATAGCTTGGTGCTTTTCGTAGAACTGCAAGCTGAATATAGTCGATTACAGGCAAAAGAGTCTGAACTAGCAACAGAACTTGAAGCTTCAACGCGAGAGCTCGAAGACGCCAGCAGTTCCAAAAGAGTTATGCTTGAATCATCGATACGTGAAGACGAAGAAGCTACAAGAGCACTGCAGGAAGAAATCAGCAGGTTGAAAAGCGAACTTGATAAATACGATACTGGTGATATGACGGCTGGGGATCCTGCTTGGTAAGAAAATGATGGCAAATGTTTGTTACCTTTGTATTCGGATTTTCATGTGTGCTCCCATTTTTACTCCACAGTCTACAACTGTTGATCTACCGTGGATTGGGCATCAGAATGCTGCAGGGTGAAGACGGTACTTTTTCAAGAATAAGACTAAGTAAGTCTCAATGATCTGCTCGTATCTGTGAAAGATCCTAACTGGAGATCGTTTTAGCTTCTGATGACAATCGCCATACTCATGAATATCGCGCCAAGGATTATACCCCTTATTTTGTAGCAAAACATATATGGGACTACATTGCAATCCAAGAGGAATAATCAAATCATCTTTCTACTTGTTAATAAACAACAAAATCCGATGTTCATAACTTTGGAAGGAATATGCGTATGCTTTGATCTGACCGTCCTTTCTCTGTCTCGTTTTAGGCAAATGCTTGTTTCTTTTCACTTTCAATACATTAAGGCTTCCCTGAGTATTTCTATCCGCTAGAATACAGTTAGCATTCCGAGCAAAGAATAATTGAATCCACAAAAAGTAACAAGCATTTCAGAAGTTACTATTACATCCTATGAATTATGTTCTTGGTTTCTCTAAAGTACTTCTCACGATACGCAGCATGTATACTGTGTTTTGAAATCAAATTCCCCCACCTGGGAAACCTTATGCGCTTTATGAGCACGCATGTTGCAGCCTAAGAAAATCAAATTTCCGTTATCAGATTAGAAGACTTTGCGCATGGAATAGAGCAGCTTGCTAATGTCTTGAACAGAACAACAGTCTTTCAATTCAAGCGCTGAAACAAGAGTGCGCAAACCAGTCCTGAACCGATAGTGCAAAGAATGGATCTGCTCATCGAAAACTTTTATAGGAATCACGCGCAAATGTTGTCTGTTCAGACACAAAATCCAGGGAAAAGCCTGTAGTTTATTGCGAAGTTACCGATGGCGCTTCAAAAATTCATGTGATAGATATAAAAGGAAAATGCTGCAAATCAGGCGACTTTTCACTTTCATTTACCGCACAACCCTTCTCGTTTCCACAGTGCTCTACAATGTCGTCGAATGGCAGAATTAGACTCGGCCAATACAATATAATTAAAACCATAGGCACTGGCTCCTTTGGAAAAGTGAAATGCAAGTACACCTGATTGGCGCGGACTGATTGTTGACAAGAGATCTTACCTTTTATGCAGTGGCCGTGCACGCTGTGACAGGCCAAAAGGTCGCGCTCAAGATAATCAACAGAAAGAAGATTGCGAGCATGGACATGGGTGGACGAGTGAAACGAGAAATTCAATATTTGAAGCTACTGCGGCATCCTCACATTATCAAACTGTAGGTTGCTGCAGGCCGTTTGGGTTTTGCACGTGCTAGTATTTTTTTAATTGACGCTATCTCGTTAGATACGAAGTAATTACGACGCCAACAGACATAATCATGGTCATTGAATACGCAGGAGGAGAGTTGTTCAATTACATCGTGGAAAAAGGCAGGGTAACGTAGGAGCAACACTCAGCTCGCTGAAACTCTGCACCCCTCATGCAAGATGCTCCTGTGTGTGTAGATGTCCGAAGATGATGCTCGTCGATTTTTCCAACAAATTATATGCGCCGTTGAATATTGCCATCGACACAAAATAGCACATAGGTAAGTCGAATGGTGCTTTATCTTTTCCTTCTTTCATGAGCCACTCTAACTATTCCATGTGCGTTGCTTATTAGAGACCTGAAGCCTGAAAAGTAAGAGTGAAACGCAAACAATATTTGGACCTTGATAAATTTATCTCATTGCAACAACAAAACAATTCAGTTTGTTACTGGATGCCAATAACAATGTCAAGATTGCAGATTTTGGATTATCGAACATTATGACTGATGGCGATTTTCTAAAGACGAGTTGTGGAAGTCCAAACTACGCAGCGGTAAGGGTCTCTACGTCCTTTCATGGTTTACCACGATCCTTGATTAACAACCAATTTCATTTAGCCCGAAGTTATCTCTGGAAAGTTATATGCTGGTCCAGAAGTAGATGTATGGAGTTGCGGCGTCATTCTGTATGTGATGCTATGTGGCCGACTGCCTTTTGACGACGAGTACATCCCCACATTGTTCAAAAAGATCAATGGTATATTTCATATAACTGCAAAAGAAATGATAAAAGTGCTAATCTTATCTATTGCTCACAGGCGGCATATATACGATGCCCTCATTCCTCAGCCCCGAAACAAAATACTTGCTGACATCCATGCTGGTCGTGGACCCCATGAAGCGAATAACTATCCAAGAAATCCGGCAAAATCCATGGTTCAACACAAATCTTCCCGAATACCTGCATCCTTTGCCCAACACCGAAGATGAATTATGCCGTCCAATTGATGAATCAATAGTATCTGAGCTGTCAAAGGTAACTAGATGCAGTCTATTTCGATAAGAGGCCGCAAAGGCTTACCGTATTTTGGGGTAGAAAATGGGATATCCTGAGGAGAAAATCCGCACCGCATTGAGTGAACCAGGCAACAATCAATTCAAAGTCGCATATCAACTGGTTGTCGATCACAAACGAATATTAAAAGAGTGTACGTGCAGAAATGATCCATGATCCGGAAATGGAAGGCTCACAATAATGAAATAGCAGCAGAACACAGCGACATACAGAGTTTCTTTGCAACATCACCACCACCTTGGAACACAACATTCAATGTAAGAAGCATGAGGCCGTATTATGAAGAAAAGATATTTATCTGAATCGTTACAGCAGGAGGAAATGGATACACACGACAACACTATGGGCGACGATTCTTCATCAATATCCGTTCTAAGCTCCAGTCTACCAAATTATGAAGATAGCTTTTCTCGGGCCAGATCTTCCTCAAGGTCATCAGCGACAACGAGTGGTCAACCAATAGGACCCATAGTGGGTACACCGCCGCCCGGTGCCATGTTTCCTGTTTCGTCAGTACCACGAGAAAGCAGTCGACCGACTCAGCATCGTCTTTCAGCACAAACACCTAGTGCTTCTAAACGGCCACAGAAACCACGTTCAAGGTGGCATTTTGGTATTCGAAGCAGATGTCCTGTCTGGGAAGTGATGCTGGAAATATATCGATCCTTGCAAAATGTGGGAATGGTATGTGAACTAGTCGTGTATTTCCACGTCGCACTGTTTTTGACTGGTCTCTTAGCAATGGAGAAACATCGAGCCCTACCATATCCGTTGCCGTTATCAGTATCAAGATTTAGATCTGGTCGTCAAGTTCGATCTCCAGCTCTACAAGTTGGATAACAACAGCTATCTTGTCGATTTTAAAAACGTTGGGACATCATCATCCGGCAAATCGTCACCACGGCAACCACCAGAAGATCCATCGCTTATTCTGCAACGAGACATGCTGCGGACGGCGGAGACGCTGAATGAACTGCGACTGGAAGGAGTTGATAATGCAGAAAGGCAATCTCGCATCTTGGACTGGAGAACTGGTGACGACAAAGACCATGAAGTTTCAAGCATATATCCTTTCCTAGATGTTTGCAGCAAACTGATCACAGATATTGTATAAATTAAACCCAATTATATGAAATTGTGATTCTGAATCGTCCATAATATGTTTATTGACAAACTTACAAGTGAGCCAATGTACATTTGAGTTTACCGCGGTTTAACATATGGACCAAATCGCTCGCGCTCCTTTCTTGCCCGTACGTCCAAGTTACGCTCCTTCCATGAACTTTTTCGCAGCTTGATCGGTCTGTTACCAACATATTTACCTAGCACAAAAATTATATGTTAGAAACATACGAGTTACAAATTCAATTCATGCATTTAGTTACCATTCATTTCTCTCCATGCTTTTACAAAATCATTTGGATCCTTGAAACTGAGGAATCCATAGCCTCGCGTCTTTCCTGTCCTCTTGTCTCTCACAACTCTCGTTCGTTGCAGACTTGGATACTTTGAAAATGCCTTAAAGAGCAACTCATCCGTCACTTCGTTACCGAGATCACCAGCAAACAATCGAAAGTCGTTATCGTCCCAATCCAGAAGCGTTGGATCCTCCCATACTTCGCCAGCTGCACTTCTTATTACTGCTTTTTTCTTGCCCTTTTTCTTTTCCTCCGGCTCATTCTTTGGATTCGGGCCGGTGTATCCTGATGTAGAGACTGTAGGAGCTGTTGTTGCGGGAGCCGGTGAGGCCGCCTTGGCTTGTGGATTGTAAATCGTTGCTTGCATAGCTGGATTGTAAGTCGCTTGCTGGGTTGCAGCTTCTATAGGTGAAATCGTATTATGGGGTATTGCGGAAGGAACAGTGGATTTGGTGGCAGCAGCCACTGCTACAGTTGGAGTTGCAGTCGTCGCTGTTGCTGTTGCTGCTGCTGCTGCTGCTGCTGCTGCTGTCGTACCAGTCGTGCCATAGTACTGTGCATAGTAGTTTGGATCATAGTAGTATTGCTGCGATGCTGCATCGTACACGTAACCAGAGGCATCGCCGTAGTTTCCCGTACTATAATCATAGCCGTAGTAATATTGGTTTGGATCAGTGTAATAATCGGTGCCAGATGCCGAATTACCAGCACTGTCATTCTTTTCTGTCGACATTTGCAGCAAACGAGAAAGCACGAGAAGGTGGTGAAAAAAAAGAGGGCGACAAACCGGTCTGAGTTTACGTGAACAGCTCTTAACAGTGATGTGCTACAGAAGCATGAGGAAATTGTTATCTGTCAGAGGTGTCGGAAGAGGAACCTTGTCAGTTCCTACGCCGGCAGCAGATAAGCGATATCTTTTTATAGAAAGTGTAGCTGGGAACTTGCAAGTTAGTGTGTTCGATATAATGGTATGCTTAGTAATGAACAAACCAGACTTTTCCAGTAGTGCCAAACTGAAGCACATATCGATCAAGGTTTACAATCGCTGTCATATGGATACACGTTAAGCTCATACCTTATCATCTTGAATTCAAAGCATTTAGTATGTAACTGACTTGACGTTCGCCACTATCTACTCATATTCCAATAAATATTGCAATTGCATATCGATCAAGGTTTACAATCGCTGTCATATGGATACACGTTAAGCTCTTTACTTGAGATAATCTTGAATTCACAGCATTTAGTACGTAGCTGAACCGGCGCTTGCCACTATCAAGTCATATTTTAGTAAGATTGTATGTATCTAATTACATTTTACACCTCACTTGCTTCACAACAAATATCTACTTTCCCAAAATACATTATTTGAAGCAGAGAAATAGATTTGGTATTATGCCTAGATTTTCTCCAGTGAGGTTCACTGCCCACAGAAGAGAACTTGTTTCTGCATAGTAACGCGTCCCAGCTGATTCCCCAATTTTGCTCAAAAAATTGATTGCTGCCAGCAGGGAAATACGAAGCTGTTCTCCATAGAAAGCAGTAAATATTCCACTCAAATTTAAGCTTAAATAGCATCAAATTCAACTTGATGCAGTTTGGAGCATTCTATGTTGTGATAAGACTTCGCTTGCATACGGCCCTGTCTGTTGCTGCTGCATAAATAAGAAAACCAACCATCCAGATGGTCCGTGCGCTTCATCCTAGCTGGACAAGAACAATTCACATGCCGCCAGTCGAGTGTTAGGGTACAAACTTGGTATGTAAGCAGTGACGATGGTGATTTGAATAACAATCACATAGACAACGATGGTAAACCTTTTGAAGGATGTAGAGCTCAACTTGATGCTGTCATCTCCTAAGTGTATCCCTAGCTTGTTTATACAACAAGACTTGAGCAGAGATTGTTTTTAGGTATCACTGCTAAGCAAGAGTAAGATTCCCTATTTTTGTCCTTTGTTCCGTGAAAGTAACGCTGTATAGGACTGTTCCCCTCTGGCCAGTCTGTCTCGGTAGAGGTGCCACTGATGGAGAAATTGTTTGCTTGTAAAAATGCTGCAACGCAAGTAAAGTAACCAAAATGCAAATTCTTTAAAAGAATATTAGATGCTCAAAACAATCCAGTAATGACTACTACCAGGGGCTTGCAGACATTCATTCCCTCGTTCACATACATATGCTCTCGGTTTTCGTGCCGTGTATGGAATACTCCTTTTGTCACGGCGTCTTTAGTAAGTGCACTTGATCATGCAAGGGGCACCGAGCGCGTTCGCTGATGATATGTTCAATTTGATGATTGCTCTAGGGCGATGTGGCCTTCAAGTGTTCTCGGCGGTAAACGAGAGGGACTCGGAGTGGAGTATTATGCTATAAAGTGTTCTCCTTCTTCTCAGATACTCTGATCTGCAACTTTGCTTCAGAAACTCCCCATAGGCGTTTCTTACTATGTTGCTGGCTATCCCAGCACAGAAGATCAAAAGCAGTGCAACCTTGTTTGCCGTTCATGGCATACATTATTCCGTCGCGTACCTTCTTGCAACCATTTGCACATATACCCCAGCCACGTTCAGCGATTTTTTTGCAGCATCAGAAAACAGACAATGACCCTGACTTATACTCTCATTGCATTTAAATACGGCGCATCAAATCGCTTATCGCTTATTACTACATTTGCTTCAAAACAACAACCTCAATCCCAATTGCTCGTACTTTGCAGCACCAACACCATCGCTCAAAAGCCTTGCTATCACATTGCTGTCCACAACTTGCACACAAAAACGACGCTATCACCACCCTTTCGCTGGCACACTTTTGCAGCCATTACTTTTCTCATTGCGGCAACTTGCGTTCCCTTTCTATTGCACCACATTTTTGATGAAGTTCCTCTGCTGCTCCTCGACGGAATGAACTCATATTACATATCGAAATACTTGCGGTGCCAACACAATCCAACAAGAAGATTCAACATTGACTTGCAACACAATATCATCCACAGCACATTTCTCCACCTTTCTTTGCATGTTCAGATGATCAATCCTTTCAATGCCTTGCTCTTGCTACAGTTTATTGCACGAAGTTATCCTCAGCTGATGTCCTTCAAATTGACCGTCATTTCAATTGACCTTTTGCAGCAACTTGCATACCCCAACAGTTTAACATCAGAAGCATTGCATAATTTATTGTAGACAAATTTGCGCTTAATCACTTGCTTTCATTGCTATGTACACTCATATTTTTTGACCATTTGACTGGTGTATTAGCTAAGTAGCTAAATAACGAAGGATTCTTATAGATGAGTACAAGATGAACATCATACCTTGGAAAAATGGAACTTGCTTCACCTTTGCTGCTAGGGATACACTTAGGAGATGACAGCATCAAGTTGAGCTCTACATCCTTCAAAAGGTTTACCATCGTTGTCTATGTGATTGTTATTCAAATCA
>KK100086.1:39878-52489 GCA_000611695.1 Rhizomucor miehei CAU432 | reverse complement strand
GATGTTTCTTCTTTCTTTGGTTTTAGAGTGGATCTTGGTACTTTTCCTGTCATAGCAACGTTTGTCCGTGGTGTCAACGACTCCAAGGTATGTATCATGCTTTCCCATTTTAATTGTTCGCTTTGTTTGCTGTGGCAATGGTGTGGTCGTGGTGGTCTTCGTCTCAGCCCATATATCTGGCTTGGTCTGTGAAGAGATCTATGGTTGTGTCTCCCCAAGGTATTTCTTACGAAGAATCGTCACACTGTCTCGATGTCGCTTATGGCTCTGGAGCGCTTGATTTACGCTTTTAGGTAATCAAGTTTCCTTTTCCTTGTCAACGCCGTCTCGTCATCAACAGCACGGTGCTCTTTGATCACTTGCAGCTTATGATGTACAAACTGTAGCTATAAATTTTTCCCCCTTTGTATCGAATAAAGCAAAAGCTATCATGGAAACAAAGTTCTGGCTTTATCTTTTCTTCACGCAAAGTGTCGATTGTGATATCTCACTCCATCTGTAATAAGGATAACTGTAGTGAAATGATAGTATTCAGGATGCGATCAATTCTCTTCATATATATCAGTCACAGTTTCTGTTGCAAACACCTCATATAATGTAGCTGGATAATCAGAAGGAAACCAATTTATGGGTCGTTCTCCAAGGTTCCGTCTTAAGGCTCCAAAGTTCAGCTATGGCAAAGAAAATGCATGGCTTCACGGGCCGTGAGAATTATGCGAAATATCTTTTGGACGCCGTTCATAATACAGCAGCGAATTTCCGGCCCTCTTGATCTGCAATGTTTACTCACAATATGATGGCCAACTTTGTGGCAGGCCTTGATCCAGTATGAACTACTGTCCCTACAGGAAAAAAGGTCTGCCAGTGTTGGTGCAAGACTGCTCGAAAGGATCAGCAGCGATAGGCTTCCAAATATCAGCAGACTGAAGCACCCGGACGAACGAAAAGATCAATGCAGGGCTCAAAGCTGTAAACCGAGAGGCTATGAAGAGAAAAAGACGGAATCAACAAGAAATATCGGTGTGTCAGTAAGGCGTCCTATGCACGATTGATCGCTCTGGCGTAGGCTCTTGCAAGGTCGCTGTGCACTGCAATATAGTCGATTAAAATGCCAGGAGCCTTGGAGCCCGATGGCGTACCGGCCGTTCCATTCCATGGCCACAGATGGACGGCTGTAGGTTAGACCTTCCTAAAGACGATGTCATGAACGGCTGCTGGAAGACACATATAGCAGCTACAAGTAAGTATTTCGAGGAATACGTATGCTGAACTTCGCTGGTGCGTGATCACAGCGCTGCAAATGCGACAGACGTATTTCCAAGGACCCAATCAGGGCAAAGAAAACATCCTAGCTGCGAAGTCGACACGCAGCTAAGTCATATCAGTTTCTCCGGCGGGATCACAACAGTTCGCACAAACCGATAATGTATGTACTGTCGATGGCAAGTTCCATTGGGTGTGGTCTACAGCAAGGATATAAAGAGGCACATCGATGAAGACCATGCAATGCGACTATATGAGCGGTCTCGCCTCGCGGGCAGAAATCAAGACGCTGCAAAGCAACCAACGATGACGTGGCGAAGTCTTTATTTTGTTACATCCGCTTTTATTGTAGTGCGCTTCGTCCACATATACACGACAGTTTGCAAGTGCATAAAGGGATGGAGACACCTTATGTTACTGTCTGCGCATGCATTGGAGTATCCGGTAGGTTTGAGTCACAAAGAATATATTTTCATGGAGTCTTTCCTGACAGCGGACAAGGAATTCCAAGAATTATACGGGGGAAAGACACGCTCCACAGTTCAGCACAAGCCCAAAAGTCAACCTTAGAGCTTCGAGTGTCGGTCACAGCCTTTGATAAGGCGAGAAGACTATGCAAAGTAGAGCGATCTCCAAAAGAGCGATATCTTTCACGACAAATGATGAAAAATACAAGAAGGAGGTTCTACAAGAACTGGGCATCCCGTGCGACAGAAGGGAGGAAGCCACGAGACGCAACCTCCTCTATAATAACAAAGCCGACACCCTATGTATTCCCCTTCTAAATTTTCTATGTATTTAGACAGAGGCGACATTATGCTCAAGGACAGGCCCTGCACAAATTCTCCTCAAAAGAAGCATGTCGAAATATCACCGTGAACATTTGCAGCAAAGCATATCCATTGACGAATGGGATGGGAATTTTGCAGACAATCTTCATGAAAATATCAGTTACTTAGTCAAGAGATTACCATAAACAACATTCATCACTTATCCGTATGCAGAATCCGCAAAAGAACGAGCAGGATGTTTGATTCGTGGACGAATTCGTACCAGTTCTTTTCAAGGTGCTGCAGCTACAATTACTGGCAGCCTTTCCTACCCGAAAAACCCGTCGAGACCAAAGAGAAGAAAAACCATCGATGTTATCATACTCGATCAGGTGCAGCCATTGATCTTTGCAGTGCAGCAGTGGCAGCTTTTCTTTTTTGCTACATTTTTCCGGATACTTTATACAAAGGGAAGATTCATGCGCTAGACTGGCCAAAAGATGCACCAAAAAACTTCCTGAACGAAGGAGAAGCGCGATACCGGCTTGTATGATAATACACACAGACAATAACGGTCTACGAGTTAAGAGTCTGAAGCAAAAACCTGTGCAAGGCTGGAAAAAAATCGCAGCCCGTGCGTACCTTGAAGGCCGGTTCCAGACGGATCGAAAGTACAGGCGACCTCCGAGACCAAAGAACTTATACAGCAGCATCGATTTGCGCGATACTGAGCGGAACTGCTAGCCATTTGTAAGAAAGCTGAAGAAATTCTATCGACAAAGTTCAATCATAACTCATGCCTGGATCCCTCATGGCTCCCTGATGGATCCAAGACAATAATAATGGCCCGCAGAAAAAATGCCCTCGATGCCTATAAGTCTTTTCCCGGTCAGCTGAAGAGGCCCCCCACCTCGGCCAACAGACGAATCTATCATGCATATCAAGGACCGCAGAGACGAAAGAAGTATCAATATGCTTGGGTATCACAATCCAGCAACCGCCTATTGGGAGAATAGCAAGGAGGTCAAGACCACATACTAGTACGTAGTACCTGAAATAGCAAATACTGGCAGCGATCCATCAAGCAGAAACAAGAGAATCCTCTTTAAAATGGCGATCGATTGAAACGGTTGTACCGATCCAGTTGTAGTCGGTTGCGATACATATATTGTCCTATTGAAGTCGAACATTGCAGCAGCCACAGTCCAGATTTACCAGATCGACGAAATAATGGATACCATGCGCAGATTTTCAGTGGCAGTTTTTCCCAGAAACGAACGTAAAACCAACTGCGATGGCATATTCCACAGAGATCAAAATGCGGCTATAAAATCTTACTCTGGCTGCCAGCAGCATTTATGCTTTCTAGGGCCCACTGCCTATATCCAGGATCAGCGAGCATCGGTGAATGGACGTTTTTATTTTCCCTTGTCCTCTCTTTTTGTATTTAAGCATTACAGTTATCAGCACATATTTCAATTTAAAGCGTTTCGTTATATTTAATGAACCACAACCTTTTTTCATTTGTATGAGGCAGTAGATCCTTTGAAAACAAAAACCTTGATCGACAATAATTATTCGGCATTTATTTACACATTAAAGTACACTAGCAACAGTATGTAAAAATAAAAAAGGGAAAAATATACTGTACAAAAAAAAGAACAGATAAAGGGAACAGGAGGAGTGTGGTGGTAGTGGTGGCATTTGTTGTTAGTAGTGTGGTGCATTAAATTCGCTCAGCATCGTGCCTATCGACGGTGCCGAAGGGTTCGTTTGGTGTCCTCGGGTATATAGTTGATCGGCGCCGGCTGGTTCTGGAGGTCGAGAATATGTCCTGACGAGTAGATCACTGCTATCATTGACAACATCGTCGTTTGGTGCGCTCGGACGATGGTGATAGCGATTAGAAGCAGTAAAAGTACTTGCTCCGCCTCCTCGTGATGTGAGCGACGTGATGTTGCTTCGCACAGCTCCAAAGGTGGCCAATGGGTTTCTAAAGAGCGGTGCAGCAGTGAAGACAGCGTTTTTGCGACCCATGCCATTCAGGTGGAATGCATCGCCGATGCTGTTGGCAGACTCGTCACCGATAAGATCGCGACTCATGCTAAGTGATGCTATAAATTGTTCAGGCTCGCCGCTAAAGTCCCTGCTATCGGCAGTACTGCTATCCGTTGGTCCTTGGAACCACTGTATCCATCGTTGTAAAGCTATCTGGTCATTGACTTGGAATAAAAAGACAGTGTTGTCTATGGTGATGACTCGGAATATGGCGCGATCTGATGTGCAGCTTACTACCTCGCATACCATGTATTCGTGCATTTGAGCTTTCCGTCCAGATTGCTATAAAAGTTGAGCATCACCATTTTAGCATTTTTTTCGTAACGACACAGCATCTGCATCTATAAATATATTTAACTTACATCCATCAAGACAAAGAATCTGTTAGAAGGTATCACGAGCACATGCTTCAATTCCCAGATAGACATAAAGTTGAACCTGGTTACTTTCTTGACTGGTAAAACGCCCTCATGTGCTTGGACGCTAAAGTCCAAGAGGTTCTTGGCAGCCAGGTTTTCATTGAACCGCTGCGTGTTTCCAGGATGATAATATGACCTGTAAGCTTGTCCGGCAGGAGAGCCATCGCTGCTGTCGTTGTAGATATCACCGGGAATTGGGCGTGTAAAGTAACGCAGCCATATGAACCTTGAAATGACTGTCAACAACGGAAAGAAGAGTACAAAGAAAGTCACTGTGGCAGCAAATAACATGGCAATGAGTTTGAGGTATATGGCGATTTGAAAGTTTTCAATGGGAAGGAAGAAGCCCGGACATGCCAAGCAAGCTGCCAACACTGTATTGCTATAGAACGTAGTTATTTAGCTTCTGATGCTATATGTGCGCGGGTATAAAATGGCAGTTTCCATTTGTTTACAATACTTACTAGCTGACATATGCAATTTGGTTTGTTTCCGCCCATTTTCCTCGCACTTTCCGTGTCTAGAGTATAATGATGATCCCTTGTGAATCAGAATGAAATGCAGATTGCCATATATATCTCTCTCACCTTGAATGCCAACAAGGCCGCCAAGATAATAAGGACAGCTCCCCAGATCAAGACTGCCAGCTGAGCAGCGTTGAGATGTAACCAGTCGGCGGGAGCACGTGGATATACGCATAACCAGCAGTAAGCTTCTGCATTGATCATAATATCGTAGACTTGCACAGGGTATACGATATGCCAGATAATAAGCGGCAACAAAGCGATAACGCCGAATACAAGAATGATGCGAATCAGATAGGCCGATTTAAGTCGAGATGTTCGAATCGTAAACACGTTTTGAAATCTTTTTTTGGAGGAGATATGGGTGAGCAACCCTTGCTATGCTCTAGTGTAGCATAAATATTAGGAATTGAAGACACTCACATTCGATATATACTGCATATGAAATCTGTAAGTTAGTATACACAAATGTTTCCTTTTTCACCTCTTCCTTTTTTTCTTCTTCTTTGCTTACCGGTAACTCTTGGCGATAATGCCACCAATGACTAGGGCAAAGCCGCATGTCATGGTAAATTGTCGTGCTATGCACTTTGCAGTATTGGGCTTGTCTAAATACAACAAAGTAGATATATATGTAAGCATCAGTCCCAGCAGTTGCACGCAGCAAAAGAGAGGACTGGCAATCATGATGGGCTTCAGCCCTCGGAAAAGGATAACTAATATCAGCATTGCCAAACAAGCAACGAGTCCAATTGAACTGATGGTCACTACTGCAATGCCTGCAGGACTGGAGATGGTAGGATTCAGAGCTAACATTGAGTTCGGTCATGTTTAGCAAAATGCTCCAAGCAAGGACATGAAAATGCATAATCGTCATTCATCTTTCATACCGTATTTTGCAACCATATCTGCTGGCTTCTCTAGTGAGTGCCCGAGATAAACTATGGGAGTGTTGTTGACGAATGCAAACTCGCCGTCCATCAGGGTCGCGTAGGTGACCACAGAACCGTTGAGCATGTACTCGAGACTAAAGTAGCTATTATTGTGTGCATGGAGTTACCACATGAGCTCTGAAAAAGAAGCTACGCAATATATATATGTATATATTCCAATCCTTACCCAGTCTGTAAATTGCCTAGAGAACACAGAACAAAGAAGCGAATCCAGTTAGAATGATACAATCCTGGATATAGTCCAATCCATGTTTTTAACGGTTCTTCACTCCCTTACCCGTGTCAAAGAATTCCATGGCACCTATGAACAATAATGAGTTTATGTGTAAGGGATCATCAAAGTTTGGTGTAACAATTCTCTCCACGAACCTGCAGGTCCTGTGTAATTCAGGTTGTAAAAGGCGGGAGTCATATTTGTCGAGTCAAATTTTCCGGCCGCAAGGTCTGACAAGCCCGCCTGCCGACCACCCGGATACTCGTTGAGTGCCTGGACGGATTACAGATTTTAGGGGCCACAGAATTCTAAATCAATGCAAGTACAACAAGTACTTTACCCTGTTGAGTCCGAGAGCAAGGAGCTCCGCACAAGCATAGGCGTTGGGTGCATTGTATGATAAGCCCAGAGATTTCCATGCGGAGGGTGTGGTACTACGTGAAAGGCGGATTCAAGGACAGACAAAAAAATAGAAGAGATTTAGTTTGCTAGTCATGTCATTTTTCGATCAAGTGGAGGAGGAGGGGGACCCATACAAGTTACCAGGAACAGGTTGTTGTTGCCACTCGTTTACCATTGCATCGTATGCAGGAATTCCCGTTACTGCAAAGCTGACAGTAAGTTTTTTTTTCCGGAAATCTAGCAAACTCTAATTGTGACACTTGCAATTCCATATACCGCTAATAAACATGAGGCCGTCGTACGCATCCAGCTCTTCCTGTGTTTCAACCATATCTCGGATGGCGGGAGACATATCGTTTGTAAGCATCCAAACCCATCCTTCAGATAACAGTCCCATTTTCCTAAAATGATGTTGGAAATGTTGTTAGAGACTACAAGGTTATCTTGATTTTTACTTTAAAAGACTTGCAGGGCGGCTTTCAATACTGTCAATTGATCCGAGGTATCGGAGTCGGCAAAGATGACTATTCTTGCACCAGACTTGACAAGACGCTCCAAAGATGCTGTGCAAGGCAACAAGCGTTTTTGTCAGTACATACTCTCTCTCTCTCTCTCTCTCTCTCCGCATCTAATGAGTGTTCTCAGTGCTGAACAAAAACAACGCACCTTCCACGTTGTTTAGATCATAGAGCGGTATTTGAGTCATCGCTTGGATTCCATAGCTCTGTGCTCTCGATACCATCGCAGACAAGACTATGCAAAAGATCATCAGTTTAAGGGGGAGGGGCGTATTTCAAGTAGCAGGTTGCTCCATGCCAAACCTTGTTGTCCAACATTGTCATTGGTGTATATCAATGCAAACATGCTCCAACCCATATGCTGCACCCAATCTACGAGTGATCGTCCATACAGTACAACGTCTCCGACCGTTCTGAAAAAGTATGGATACGCAGATTTGTCAGATAAATCGACTGATGCCGAAGCACAGGAGCATTGTGGAATGTGGCGAACTCCAGTGATGCCGGCTTCTGCCTCGGTAACTGATGACACCATATCACCAATAACGGCACTATACATCGATTAAATTCCGTCGTCATTAGGAGGACGTGTCCTTTGATCCATTGCTTTTTTGTAGCTGTGCAATTTCTTTAGTCTTACTTTACGCCGGCTTCAACCATATCAACTGTGGTCCATGATGTTTGTCCAAGATTCGAATCATTAGAGTAGAACCGTATAAAGTTTAGTTGTACATCTATGTATACATATTTTTATAATTAGGTATCACCGGGATATCAAAAAAATATATACACATATGCAAGGTAATCCGCAATTCTTTACCAGGTACGACGTTGTTCCGCGAGATATTTATTGCAGCCATATTGATGGCGACCTCGCTCGCCACAATCATGTCGTTCAGAGTAGGGTCGGAAGCTCGCACGGATACTGGATCGGGAAAAAGTACGCCGATTTTGTAAGTAGGCAGGGTGCCATTGAGGGTAGCATTGTTGCCCGTGGTCTGCGCCGAAACGAAATACGTCAAGGCAATGAAAAAGATGGCGATTAAAAGGCAATGCTTAATACGCCATTTTCTCATGCTTTCTGAAAGCAAATGGTTTGTAAAAGCGAGAGAGAAAAAAAAGAAAGAAAGAGCGAAATAGAAAAAAAAGAGAGCATGTAGAGTGTGGAACCAAATGCGGTCTTTTTTTGGTGTTGCCATGATTGTGGAAATGAAGTGCGGGACGGAGTTTTTTTGGCTTATGTCACAATTCCCAGTGCTTTTCGTCCCTGAGTCCAAGAAACCATTCAATGCACGTTTGTGCCTGCCAAAGCTGGGTTTTTTGTCTTCTGTGGCGGTCTAAGCTTGTCTGTCACTAGATAGGGTTGTTAAGTAAAGATTGGGCCATCTTTGCAATCAATATATAGATGCTGCACTCTATGTAACTTAATTTTACGCAAAGTCTGTCGTTATCTGTCGTTACAACATAACTGCAAGTGCTAGTCAGAAAAAGGCGAGTCTAGCTTTTTTACGACTTGTCAACTCAGCTTATAACCATGTATTGTCGTACAGAATTCCCGTTGTCAACAAAATGTAACGGATGTTGCCATGTTGGGCAGGCTTTGGCAGATGACTGGTTGAATGAATGGAATTGAAAAACTTCCAGCTATCAATCACGGCAGTGATATTTTCAGCAGTTAGCGGCGGGCTCACAAATAGTGAGAAATATATGACTGATACTGCAGCAGCAAATTTCATTGTTCATTAACTTCTCCTTTATCACGGGACCGATTGATTTGTAAGAAATCATATAAACGCGCCCCTTTCTTATCTTTGCTTCACATCTCTTTCAAATACTGTATCTGAAACCTTTGATTAGTTTCGCCCTAGCACACGAGATACCATATCCACTGGTCCCAGAACTTCTATCCGGATATAATGCTTTCCAGAGAACATGAATGGTCCATTGGTCTGTTTATTTCGTGATTTGAGACGGACTATGAGAATGAGTAGAAGAATAGCTCATAATCGTCACGACATTGTTCTCCTGATGGTTACATCTGCACTTGCCTTTTGTACCCCGCCCACTGCCAAAGAAGTATCTTCTGTGACCTTGACTTTCCAGAGATCATTCAATCAGACAATGATACCGAGTTTGTGAACGAATTTATATGCTTCCTGATTGATGCTTGCCGGCACCGACCACCATCTTATCATACCGCACCACCCTCGCGCTATTGTCGTCGCTGAGCGTTAGATGCAAAAATTCAAGAAAGTAAAGAACAAGAGAGCTCATGATGCAAGACGAGATTGGGTTTAATATCTCCTCAGCCCACAGCTTGCCTTGGACAACCAATACGATAAGCTCCTGACTCCACGCCATTGTTCGCTCGCCTCATGAACGCCTTCAAGGACAGTCGTGATAGTGAACACAACGCAGATCCTTATGGCGAGTTTGTTGATGAAGAGCTCCGCACCCATATTGAACGTACGGCACAAATTATGTTCCGGCGATTATCAACTGTTGCCAAAGCGTCTCAAACAGCTGCTGAAGAAAAGTCCAACAAGAAACACAAACTTGTTGATTTCCCCCCGTTCAGTCACCTCTTCCTCTCATTCAGTTTTTATTTTTTTTCTTGGCGATGTCGTCTGTAGTATTGTCTTCAGAAGTACTCTCAAACCGCTACACGATCAGCTCCAGGCACTTTGTCGTCAACCGCGCGCGATCCGAGATTTTTTTGTATGAAGACATCGCATTTGATTCGGACGCTCCGCTCCAAAAGTTTCTCGCGCGACTGTTAGAGAAAGCTCTTCATCCAGCAAGAAGACATTCGGGCGCTTGGGCAAGCGTTTCTGTCTGTGGGACTTGGGTCAAAAAGACTTTGATGATCTACCTACGTTGCTATCAAACCTGCCAACGCTAAAACTTCCATGGCGTATCTGGCAACGTCTCAGAGTCAAGGACAATATAGCCAGATGGAGTATTCTGCACAGCATCAGCTAGTGAGCTATGCAAGAGCAATGGATGAACTTGTAAAGTTTGGCGGCTTCCCGTTGAAACAGCTCACGGTTCGTCACTCGATCTCTAATTCGAAAACAAGCTCCCCCATGGCTTCAAATTCGCAAAAGCTGGAGCTTGACAGCTTTGATATGCAGTAATATCTCAAATTACAAGATATCGAATTATTCCAGCAAGCCCTACCTCTTCTTACGGAACCTCGACCTCTGAATGTGGAAGTACGGATTCGATGGATTTTCCAGAAATCACATTAGAAGTTCGGAGCATGTATCTCAAAAAGCTCGGCACACTGTACATCATGGGGGAGATATAGTCTACAATGGCACAAATGCACTGCCATCCTGCGTTGATACAGCTATATACTAACCTGGATGGGGTTATGTCGTGTTCTGGTATATATTGTAAAGCTCACGGTTCGTCACTCGATCTCTAATTCGAAAACAAGCTCCCCCATGGCTTCAAATTCGCAAAAGCTGGAGCTTGACAGCTTTGATATGCAGTAATATCTCAAATTACAAGATATCGAATTATTCCAACAAGCCCTACCTCTTCTCCCGGAACCTCGACCTCTGAATGTGGAAGTACGGATTCGATGGATTTTCCAGAAATCACATTAGAAGTTCGGAGCATGTATCTCAAAAAGCTCGGCACACTGTACATCATGGGGGAGATATAGTCTACAATGGCACAAATGCACTGCCATCCTGCGTTGATACAGCTATATACTAACCTGGATGGGGTTATGTCGTGTTCTGGTATATATTGTAAACCAACTGACCCAATTGGTTGTCATTCGCTGATCTACGGATATTGACAATTGAATATTGAATATTGAATATTGTATGCAGGAACAATAAGAAGAAAAGACTGAAGCTGTCAATATGCATACTCGAATACAATTAGAGGACAGAAGTTAGATGTATGACTAACCGTTGATCCGTCTTCCGTAAGCATCCGCGTAGAAAGAGATGTAAATATGAGTCCGTACAAAATCTAAATAGAATTGCCATTTTGATTCTTTTTCAATATATTCCACATTCACCGACTTACTGTCTCTTTTCTCTTCTTTTCCTTTCATATTTCTTTGTCAAATATCACACTCGGAAGTCTCAAGTTCGTCAACGAAGATTGCGCGCTCGTCAATATCGACATCAGCCCAGAATGCTCGAAAGAGCGCAATATGCTAAAGGGAGCAGAAAGCTGCAAACGATGCAAGAAGCCACTCCACTACGGCGACGAGTGCAAAGCTCAATCCAAGTTCCAATTTCGCGGCGACAGCGGTACTTTGATTTGTTTTCAACGAGCACAACCATGGCACGTATCAGCCAAAGCATATTGCCAGACCGTCCCTCGAAAGTTCGCTCAAAGAGTTCTGGAAAATCCAGCTGAAACTCCAGAAGGGCTATCTTAAAACATGTGAAAAGACACCGAAAAGCACTGCGCAACCTGTTGGCTAATATTGATCCAGACTTGCAGCACGAAAAGAAGAGTCTGTTATCAAAGAAGAAGAATTTTGCAAGAAAATGGCCTCGCAAGCAATGCCTGCAATGCGAAGTTCTTGCCGATACAGTTTCGAGTTCTGAATCCAGTGTGCTGTCAATACAGAGCTCAAAGTGGGTATTAAGGACCTATCACTCACCCCGCGCTAAAGGGATAGTATGCGTCCATATCGGGAGCAGGAACGGCGCCTTCAAGCCATCGTTCGGGACGGAATTCCTTTGGGTTCTTCCAATACACACCATTCATGTGCGAATCGTACATATTGGCATTCACAACGGTCAGAAAATAAAATCGTGAATAACTTGTTGGACTTCTAAGCAAGTTTATTATACATGAGGAATAGTGCTCTGGTCAGTTTTGATGGTGTCACCGTTAAAAGCTGAAAATCTCGATGAACGCCTCTCGGTTGAGGCTATCATTACCGAAACCATTCTTTGCCTTATTGCCGGCTTCTGAAACAACAAGCAGCACTACTGGATTCGCTGTTATTGAGTTTTTCAACGCCCTGAGGCTTTGGCAAAGTTGCGACCGGAGATCGATGCATTCCCGACGGAAAATGGCGATTTCTTCAAGTTATTCACGATTTTATTTTCTGACCGTTGTGAATGCCAATATGTACGATTCGCACATGAATGGTGTGTATTGGAAGAACCCAAAGGAATTCCGTCCCGAACGATGGCTTGAAGGCGCCGTTCCTGCTCCCGATATGGACGCATACTATCCCTTTAGCGCGGGGTGAAGAAATCGCCATTTTCCGTCGGGAATGCATCGATCTCCGGTCGCAACTTTGCCAAAGCCTCAGGGCGTTGAAAAACTCAATAACAGCGAATCCAGTAGTGCTGCTTGTTGTTTCAGAAGCCGGCAATAAGGCAAAGAATGGTTTCGGTAATGATAGCCTCAACCGAGAGGCGTTCATCGAGATTTTCAGCTTTTAACGGTGACACCATCAAAACTGACCAGAGCACTATTCCTCATGTATAATAAACTTGCTTA
>KK100086.1:4041-23497 GCA_000611695.1 Rhizomucor miehei CAU432 | reverse complement strand
ATATGAACGTATACACTAAACCTTTTCTTTTTACACCACGTTGTCTCATAACGGGGACTATTTTTCTTTTTTTCTCTTTTTCGGTTCCGTCGTCCCTTTTTGTCTGCCCGCCAAAAATAATATAAAAAAAAGCAGCAGCCTATATTTAAAGCACAACCAAATTCTTCTCCACCTCCTTTTTGTTATCTTTCTTGTTTCCCCACCCCTTTCACAAACATACACCATCACACATGTCCCTCCATTATTTCCTTTTTAAAAAGCTAGCGTCGCCTCTGGTGCAAGTTATCTTGCTGGGCTTAGTATGTCTGTGTTGCCCTGGCATGTTCAATGCCCTGAACGGGCTGGGCGCCGGTGGTCTCATGGCTGAAGATATTTCCCTCACCAACACTGCCAACAGTGCTCTTTACGCATGCTTTGCCGTCGTCGGTTTGTTTGCTGGTTCCATTACAAACACTCTAGGTGTCAAGACTACATTGTCTGTAAGTATAAAAGAAAAGAATGGAAAAAAAAGATTACCATCGATTGATTGAGACATAACCTGTCGTACTTTTAGATTGGTTCTCTTGGATACACCGTCTATGCTTCGTCCCTTTGGGTCTATGATACCAAACAAGTTTCTGGCTACGTGGTTGCTGCCGGTGTCATTCTAGGCTGCTGCGCTGCCATCTTTTGGTCGGCTCAAGGTGCCATCATGATGTCTTACCCCGAAGAAAAGAACAAGGGCAAATATGTCAGTATTTTCTGGGGCATGTTCAACATCGGTGGTATCCTTGGCTCTGTTATCACGCTCGGTGTCAACCTCAAAAGCCAAGAAAGCGCAGTGTCGACTGCAACTTACACTGCCTTTGTGGTCATTATGATCGTCGGTATCTTCTTTTCGTTCGTCCTTGCACCGCCCTCCATGGTTGTGCGCGATGACGGTACCAAAGTCACTGTCGCCAAATCCAGCAGCTGGTTGCAAGAATTGAAGGGGGTTGTCAATGTTTGGCGCGAATGGCGTATTCTTGCCTTGGTAAGTTTTATTCTTTTTTTTCATTTATCTCAATTTTTCAAAATTGATAACTTATTTATCTCAATGACTTACCGCAGGTTCCCGCATTTTTGGCATCCAACTGGTTCTACGCCTACCAATTCCACGTCAATGCCTTGTACTTCAACGCAGCTACTCGAGCTCTCAACGGCACTATGTACTGGGGCATGCAAATCATTGGCTCTCTTATTTTCGGTCTTATCCTCGATTATCAAGGCATGAGCCGTCGTGCTCGCGGTTTGCTCGGCGCCGCCATCATGTTTGTCATGTTGATGGCTATCTGGGCTGGTGGCTTTGCGTTCCAATTGACCTTTGAAAACGACTACAAGGATCCTCTCCATTGGACTGATCCTCGCTTTGGTGGTCCCTTTGTACTCTACATGTTCTATGGTTTCAGCGACGCCGTTTTCCAAACTTACATGTACTGGATTATGGGTGCCATGTCCAACGACCCCGCATTGCTCGCTCGCTATGCTGGTTTCTACAAGGCTATGCAATCCGCTGGTGCAGCTGTCTCCTTTGGTATCGACGCAGCTGCTGTCCGTCTGCGATGGGCATGCTTGATCTGCTGGATCCTCGTCTTTATCTCTTTTCCCGGTATCTTTGCTGTCGCCAACCAGATCACAAACACAAACAAGACTCCCGAAGAACAACAGCAAGATACAAACTCTACTATATCCGTTATCTCTGCCTTTGAAAAGACCGAGCAAGCTGATAAAGTCTAAAATCCCTCACTATCTCTCTCTCTCTGTCTTTTTTTTTTCTTAATCAAATATCTCGTTCCGCCCGTTCACACCCTCCCGCGTGTTCTTCTTCATCTCATCTACTCTAACTCATTTCTGTTCCTGTATTTATATATTCTCTTTTTCTCTTATATATCGCAATGTATACTCTTCCCTTCTCTGTCAATTAGACATGTGTGTGTTTTCTAAGTCGAAATTGGTTTTTTTTCTTTATCTTTGACTTGTATATTATTTCTTCTCTCTCTCTTTTTCTCTCTTCTTTTAAAAATCATTAAAGATATTTTTTGGGAAGGACCCTGTCCCACACACCCAAAAAGAAAGATATTGGAATTTGCTTATCAATCACAACAGCTGACCCTTTTTTTCTTCTCTCTGCCTTCTTGAGACAACGCGATTGGATTGGTAAACCTATCGGTCCAGAACGGACTGTCACACAATTCCGATCATACGCACTTGCTGCATCCGCAAGCCACACTTTATGGTTACCTTTTGTTCCCCAGACCGAAATGTTTCTCCGAATGATGCGGGGTGCATTCGCCACCCGAAAAACATGTGGCATCCCGCAACAATAAGCCGTTTTGAAAGCTTGAAGTTGCAACACAAATACCGGCGGCAGTTTCCCAATATCCCATATAGAAGCATATCACAGTTACAAAAGCTGTCATGTAATAGCCAGAGAGAAACCCAGTCGAGTTGCAATTGTCAGATGATAATATCATTCATGCAGTTATTCCATAACGCAAATTTTTGATTTACATGATATCAATTTTTAAAGGAGAGGGAAATATGTCAGTACAAGTTGGATAACAGCAATATAGCTAATGAACTAGTAGATGATTTGGCTCCCTTTCTTCTTTTTTTTCCTGCTTCGTAGCGCCGTGTTGCTTTTCGAGGCGTTCCACCATTTTCTTGCTTTCGATGGCAATAGCCTCTGACATGGCGCGACACGCGCCAATCTGGACCGTCAAATGTATCTTTTGTCGGTATCGTTTGGAGCCAAAATTCATATTTGGCCAAGGAATGTCTCCAAAGGTCATATTCTTGCAGCAAAGTTCCTCTCAAGTCCTTGTCATCGACGTACTCGAGGTTTTTCAGGTAACGGAGGTGCGCTTTTCGCTTGCTTGTGTATTTGCAAACGATTCAAATGTCAATTGTCCTCCTTGCGACAAGCGCCATTGAGCATCGATTGTCAATCGTGGAGCCGTGGTGGACAAGAGACGAGAAGAAGAGTGTGTGTGCTTTTGGCTGCGGCAACATGATCAAAGTTGGTATTCCGAGAAGGTCCTCTTGTGTGAATCACTGTCGTCGGGCAACAAAAGATGATATACTTCATTTTCAATGCAGTCTACAATGATACTACTAGCGAAAACAAGCTCAAAGTATAGTCTGATCTTCGAAATTCTTGTAATACCTGCCCCACGAGAGAGAAATAGAAGAAGCGCGGCGAGGCACGGGTCCCAATGGTTCCACACGAATGTGAATGACTAACGGGCTTATCTTGTTGTTCCACATTTTCGAACACACACCCATGAAGGGTTCTCATTCCTGATTACATACGCATTCGTCGTATCAGAACTCACCCTTTTTTCCCTCTGAGTTAACCGTGCGACCCTTTGGAAGTTGAGCAAACAAAAATGAGGCTAGGGTTGTGTATATATCCAAAACTCTGTATCTATGTTGTGCTTCATAAACAAACGGAGTTGTCGCATGTCCGCGCAGCAGCAACAATTTTGTGATCTGGCTGGGCTCTGCGCCCCATTTTTTGCAACCCTCACATTTGATCGCACCACTGCATCAAAGTGCTAAAAGCTATACATTGCAGTAGCAGACGGATATAGTTGCGTATACATTTGGAAGTACGACAAGCTTTCATGGCTCTCACCCAATTGCGTCGAGGACGGGGTATGATAGAAAAGAATTTACCTGGTGCGAGGTTACAATTTCCCTTTGTATCACCCTCCAACCCGTCGAAAACTCCCACCCTGCTTAGATAACATTGCCATTGGTGGCAAAAAAGGGTTGTCTCGACACCATTCGAGGTCTACCCACATGATAGAGTATGAGAAACGAGAAACAACAGGGTCCAAAACAGGGTCCTTTAGAACATTTAAAAAGGACCCCGTTCGCGGCCCACCATCTTTCTCACCTCTTTCTCTCTCTCTCTCTTCTTTTCTTTTTTTTCTTTCACACGTAACTTTTTTAAAGTTATTTTCACCAAGTCAAAACACACATACACACACACACCCAGGAACTAAAACCAAATGGGTAAACTTTACGACTTGTATCACTTGCCCTTGACGCAGGTCGCCTTTGTCGGCCTCGTTTGTCTTTGCTGCCCTGGCATGTTCAACGCCCTTAGCGGTATCGGTGCTGGTGGTTTGATGGCTTCTGACGTTACCTTGACAAACACGGCCAACAGTGTCTTGTATGCCTGCTTTGCTATCGTCGGTGTTTTCGCTGGCTCGATAACCAACACAATCGGTGTCCGTGCAACTCTTTTCGTAAGTGTACTCAAAATTTCTCTTATCTTGAACCCGACATTGTTAACCTGATTTAAATTATTTTCTTCTCTAGATCGGTACCTGGGGCTACACAATCTACTCTTCTTCCTTGTGGGTCTATGATACCAAACAAGTTTCTGGCTATGTTATTGCTGCTGGTGCAATCCTGGGTTGCTGTGCTGGTCTCTTATGGTCTGCCCAAGGTGCTATCATGATGTCTTATCCTGAGGAAAAGAACAAGGGCAAGTACGTTGCCGTCTTTTGGGGTCTCTTTAACATCGGTGGTATCCTTGGTTCGTTGATTACTCTCGGCTTGAACCTTCAGAACCACGAGGGCAAGGTTCAAACAGGTACCTACATTGCTTTTGTTGTTATCATGATTGTCGGTATCTGCTTGTCCCTCTTGCTGGCTAAGCCCAGTACTGTTGTTCGCAAGGATGGATCCCATGTCAATGTCCACGAGGCTGCTTCGTACAAGGAGGAACTCAAGGGTGTCTTGAGCGTGTGGAAGGAGTGGCGCATGCTTGCATTGGTATGTATACCTTGTGTATTACAAAGTTAGTTTTGTTGATGGGAATTATTGGTACTAAAACGGATACATAGATACCAGCCTTTTTGGCCTCCAACTGGTTCTATTCTTATCAATTCCACATGAATGCTGTTTACTTCAACGCTGTCACCCGCGCCCTTAACAGCACCATGTACTGGACCATGCAGATTATCGGCTCGCTTGCTATTGGTCTCTTGCTGGATTACGCTGGCTGGTCCCGCCGCAAGCGAGGTTTGATCGGCTTGGTTGTTATGGCTGCCATTACCACTGCTGTCTGGATCGGCGGCTTCATTTTCCAACTCGGCTTCGACGCCAGCTATGACCAACCCAAGCACTGGACTGATGATGGATTCGGTGGTCCTTTCTTTTTGTACATGATGTACGGTTTCACTGACGCTATTTATCAATCGTTCTTGTACTGGACCATGGGTGCCATGTCCAACGATACTTCCATTCTTGCACGCTATGCTGGTTTCTACAAGGCTCTTCAATCTGCTGGCTCGGCTTTTGCCTTTGGTATCGACACCGGTAGCGTTGAGCTTCGATGGGCATGCCTTATTCCATGGCTTCTTCTCATGGTCTCCTTCCCCTTCATTGGTCTCGTCGTCAGCAAGATTCCTGACACCAACGTTACCGCCGAAGAATATAATGAAGCTCATCCTGAGAAAGACCCTGATACCAAGCAAGAATTGGAAACCGCCTAAGGACCATCTCTCTCTCTCTTTCCCTCTCTTTACTTCTTCAATTATATTGATTACTTTTTAATTTTTTTCTTTTACCTTGTATTCTTCTTTTCCCTTCAACCCATGCCATTGTTATGCGAGTAATGTAGTAACCAAAGTTATAAGTGTATTTTTTTCTTTTCATGAAGTTGAAGGCCGCCACACTTTATTTTTACTCTCTGTCTCTCGTGTCACGTCTCGTGTTCTTTCATTTGACCAGTAAAGCGCGCATACAGACTCTCTGTCGCTCACACACGCGCGCACACCCTGTCACCTGGTTTCTTTTATGAAAACACAACGGCGCGTGGTTGCTACGGCTCTCGTGGCCGTTGCTGTCCTAGCAACGCTTGCACTGTATCGTACACAGCTCATACAAGGTAAAACACCGAACCACCCTTTGCAGTTGTCCAAGTCCTAGCATGTGCTCAATGAACCTGAAACAAAAGCGATTCAGAATGTGGCAGTTGAAATGCGATCATCACCGTACGGCGCGGTCATTCTCACAGCCATCATAATCCTCGTCTCCACACCACCGTTGCTAGGCTTCACGTTTTTTGTCACGTTGTCTGGTTTTGTCTATGGCTTCCCGCTTGGAGCCATTCCTGCCGTCAGCGGTAAATACATACAATTCTTTTCACAACAATTGAAACAAATGAATGAATGACTTATTTTTTTGTGTGTATCAGGTGCCATGCTCGGCTCAGCGTTCTGTTTTGGCTTGATCCGGTACCTCAACTTTGGACGCACGATTCAATCCTCACTCAATCGTCAAGAACTGTACACTGCCATCCAAGAAGCCATTCAAGACGGTGGATTCGGAATGCTCATGCTTATTCGTTTATCGCCTATCCCGTGGCAATTCACCAACGCCATCCTCTCACTGCTACCCACACTATCCCCACAAACATACTTGGCAACAGCATTCTTGGCATGTTGGAAAGTATGTCTTGAAGTATGGTTTGGGTCACAATTCGCCAGTCTATCTGATCCTAATCTACCTGCGACCGCACATCGGCTCACGCTTGTCACCATGAGCGTCAGCGTTGTCATTTTCATCATTGTGACTGTCTGGTTACACCGTCTGACTATGCAGAAAGTACGAGCACGGTCAGGAGGACAAGGGCTTATGGTTCCGGTAGATTGATATTTGGAAATTTTTGCCCGCAATGTTTGCAAACGCACTATGTGTATAGAGAAAGAGTTAAAGAAGAAGAAGAAAGAAATTGTATTATATAAAAAAAGACACGCGCGATATATATATATATATATATTCTTACCTCTCGTCGACCTCGCCATCCGCAAAGATACGGGAATATCAAAATGGCAAACAAAAGCGATGTGTTCGTGTAATGCATCCGCAACTCGTGACATCCTCCCTTGGGACATGTGGGTCCCAAAGATTGTTGTATCCGAATACGCTCTTCCATGAATGCAGGACGGATTGGTTGGCCGTAAGCATCGTAACCTTGTACACCTTGCTGGCAGGATGGTGTGCCACCGACAACGCCGGGGTACCCGCTGCTCATATTCGCAGAGTGTGCTGGTATCGATTGTTGTTGTTGCTGCTGCTGCTGCGCTGCTGGTGGACCGGGATAGCCTTGCTGTGGATAGTATGGGGGCACTGGTGGCGATGGGTGTTTTTCAAACATGGAGGATCGAGGAAAAAGGAAAAAGAAAATGAATTGATTCATGCAAGAAGAAATCTGAGAATAACCCCAGTCTCACCAGGCGGTTCACCAAAGTGAAAAGTTGAAGGCATTTTTGGACACAGCCTCCTCTCTCTCTTCGAGCACACGTAACAATAGTCTGAATCATTCTAAACTGAGCTGTCAAAGAAGAGCGGGCGCGTAAATGAAAGAAGATTTCGTTGTGTTTCCCCTTCTCTCTCCTCTCTTCTTTCTCCTTCTGTTCTGTACTTCTTAGTCGAGAGAAACATTTATGATACAGCGTTAAGTTACGAGAGACTCTTGCTATATTTTGTATCGTCTAGATGTAACGTTTGAAAACGCAAACAGGACAGCATCTGAACGATTCGTTCCAGAAAACACGGATGTCACCGAGGATGACTCTTATATGCGATCAAGCAAGGCTTGTTATGTTTTTACAAATATTGATCGATGCTATAATCACAACATATACTTGATATCGTACACGGCAGCAATACTATAATTCATGGTGTCACCCGCTTGGCTGGATACACACAAGAAGACTACGTGCGCGACGCATTACAAAGAAACACCACAGGGAAGCTGCTGAAAATGTATGTCGACATCTTCCCGCGCAGCCCATTTAGTCAGAGATTTACTCTAAATTATTTGAAATGTTCGGAGGACCTGCATCAAGTTTTGCTGCTTAATTACAAGTATTCGATATTTCATTTGGTACCGGCTCGTCCTTGTCATTCTGTCAACGTGAAGAGGGAGAGGAAGAGAAAATCAAGAGATGAAGGATAACTCGCTCAAAGCCTTTGGAGACCAAAGACAAATCGTTTCATCAGAAGGTTTGACGTATAACAAACTGCTACCCTCTGAAACTTAAACCCAAGTGGATGGAGGCGATGGCACATGCTATCAGGTCACGGTGTATGATTGCAATGATTGCAGTAAGCTCCGTGTCACCGTGCTCTCACTGCCGGAAAATATCTTGCACTGTTGCAGGAATTTGAGCAAGAAGAAAAGGACCAATTTTAACTCTACTACCCTTGTCAAAGTATATCTTTGGACGAGCATTCCGGTTGGATATATCTGAAATTGAAAGGCATCAAGTATACTGAGGCACAAATGCAACTATTGGATGCATGGGCACCACTACAAGGCAGATGCAAGTTCATTTAATACAAGGATTCTTCCTACGTGAAATCTAGAAGTGTTTAATGCTACGTTAGGGATTGTCTTCCATTCATCTGCAACCTGGCAAAGATACAGACTTGGAAGAATATGGTATGCCACCGACAACACCCGAGGGGCTAAAAAGGAACTCTACTTATCACAAGCTGACCGTCGACCTGGCTGTGCTGGTGGGCTCGAAAGGGAGCCCTTTTTGTTACAAGACTATTTATTAAATGCAAGGAACTTTCCATGCTGGTGAAGCAAGGGAAAATGGATGAAGAAATCGAAGCCAACCAAAGCGGTCATGCGCGGAAGCAACAAATGGGGGTGCGCAGAAGCATTAAAGACTGAAGAATTATCCGAATCAATTAGCAAAGCCATCAGAAGAGCAGCTCTACAGTTACATGAAAGATATGTGAACAATGAAACTCTATCAGCATCAGAGCGCAAATTGATGAGGTACATACTCTTAGTTTCGGAGCAGATGATCTGTTGTTGATGCGTTTCTTGATATAGCTCCGGAATGTCTTGTATCCTCGACCTGATTGACATGTCTAAGACGGGACAAGCCCAGCTTTTCGGTGACAAGTGGGGAGAACATCGTTTCGAAGTACAAGAATCGATATCAGATGAAGGCATCTCCTCGGAGAAAGCGTTAATGCAAGAAATTGGGCATTATCGTCAAGGTTTGTTTTATTTTGCCCAATACATGTGCCTTCCATTATAAGAGGCTTTGCCTGTATATAGGTGCGCAAGAAGGATAACACGTTCGCTCTTGCACGCAGATACATTTACGCGCTCCAAGCATCGAATATGTCACTAAGAGTTTAGTAGCTACTGAAAGGCTTCTTTTCGACATGTGTGAGTTACATGATGTCCATCGAAGATGGATACCTGCAGATAAATTAACATTTTAATGGATTTACAGATCTGACACAATCGAGAACCATCTGGTTCGATTTGATATGACAAAGCAGCATCGTGTCACTGAGAGTGACTATCTCAGCAAGGCGGGTGTGGCGGCCACTAATGCAAATCCTTTTGGCCACAATAAAGACGTTGTGGGAACGAAGCCGTAAGTAGCACGAGATAATACTGTTGAAAGCCTATTACTATTAGAGGTAATGAAAGCCCTTGTAGCCAATCCGCAACCGAAAAGAAGTCATTATACGAAGATCAGGGCTCCATACACGACTTCAGATATTGGCATTCGATTTGTGCACGATGATGGTCCGACTAGAGAATACGATGTAGCCGCTGGATAAGTAGCCAAATGTATTGAAGCAAACAAGATATATACAACGACACGGGCAAAAGCTCCTTTGAGAAAGGGAAGACATACTGGACGGTGAGGATCGCCAGGTTGTCCGTGTCCAGTTATCCGATCCGAACCTCCACATTCAAAGATCTCGGATACGGATATGTAACGGTTGGTAGTCCTATCCGATTTATACGGTCAAACAAACCTTCAACATCGATGCTACTTTGTGGGTAGTAGTCTCAATTTCAAGATCTTTTACATCTGGCGCTGACTTAGTCTGCCATTTATTAGATAAAAATGGAACATGCTGCCAAACATTACGAAGCAAATTCGAAAAAAGGCTAAAAGACAGGAGAATGTCAATGGTGGGCCCAATATTCAACCGAGGAGAGGAGACAACAGAACACGAGTGACTTACACAAGGATGGATCAGACCAACTTGGTACAGAAGTCATGTTGCGCAAGTTACTGATTTCAAAGCAGACCTGGCGGTTATCACACCTGCAACAATAACAACTACGCAGCTTTGGAGATAACAAGAATCATATCAGCTTGGATGCTATGTTATCAAAAGCAGCTCAACGGGATACTTCGCATCTCCCAAGTAATAGGCAATTGACCATACAAAAAGTCGAAAACTATCCGAAAGGAAGCAAATCCCAAGACAGGCAACAATCATTGTCGAAAATACACCCTCGAACTTCATGGATGATGAGGAGGAATTTGAGAGCACGCACCCGCCGACAAGAAGGATTATGTAGGAAACCAATGAGCTCGACTCGGGCACACAGGAAGATAGTGTTATATAAGTATACAGTGGGACCTCGTTAATTTCCTGCTGAACTTGCTACGAGAAACGCTATTTTTAAAATGGAAACCTGTATATATAATATAATATAATATAATATAATATATAGTTAAACATAGGGGAGATGCTATATAGATGGCGTGTAGATGTGGAGGGAAATAAACAAAGCAGGCATTATACAGTCCTCATCGTAACATTAGTTGGGCCATATAGTGAGAGAGAAGAGAAGAGAAGAGAGAAAAAGAGAGTGTGTGTGTATGTGAAAGAATAGATAGATAAATAGATAGATAAAGTGTGAGTGAATGTGTGAGTGTGTGTGTATATGTGAAATAGAGACAGAGAGCTTGGAGAGAGAGAGAGAGGATGATATGCACAGGTTAACAAAAAAAAATAGATAGAGAGAGCAAGATAGCGTCTAGAAAAAAAAGAAAGGAAAAAGAGACTTCTCTCGTTCCTTACTAAACATGTAATTGTGTGGGAGCTCTTTAAGACTTTGGAGGGTTGCTTGCACTGCTACTGCTGCCCGCATCAGATACATCTTCAGACCTGAAAATCTTGCCACGCGCGGTCCTACCCGTCGTGCCAATCTTGAATGTCTGCCATATGTAATTTTTGCACTTGTCTGCATCTGGTAAATCCTGGATCATTTTTGCTATTGTGTTTTTGCGTAAACCGAAAAAGTCTGGACCGACAGGATTGTGCCCATAGTCCATGTTACGAATGGCAAATGCTCTATATAATATGCAGCATTATTTAGAAAAACCCAGAATTTTGTTTTTTCTTTAGCGTTTGTGTAACTTGTCCATGTTTACCTTCTCACAGCAATGGTCCAAACTGTAGTGGGCGTTGGTCCCATGTACACCTCTCCTGGATTATCATCAGCTTCAAGCCGAAACTTTTGCAGCAAACGGTCAGCAAATGTATCTGCATATTTGTACAAACTTTGATTTATACTTACTATAGGCTCCTGGCCACCATCTAGAATCTCGCAAGTGTACTGTGTGTCACTGCGTGGGTCTACCATGCTTCTGTACCACCTAAATTTTTTACCAATGAAAACATTGAACTTTTTTTCTCCCTTCCTTCTTTCTTTCCCTTACTTTTTAACCTTGTATCCAACAGGGTAAATGTAGCGTTGATTGTGGAATGCTGGACGATCATATACCACAGTTCCCAGGTTCAATACTGTCCAAGAATCGATCTCGACTGGCAAACGGTAGTTTCCATGCTCGTCCTTCTCCACCTGTACAAATGTTCGCACGTCGTTCACATTCGGAGGCTTTGTATCCCGTTTCTTCCTTCGACCAATCGCTGTATGCTGCGTCTGCACTCTTGTTGGCCCTACAAACGTTGTTGTTGACGTTGTAATAGGTGGTTGCGGTCGCGGAACCGGCGGCGGTGGTGCATGATGTGGCAACGAGTGCTGAGTCGTAGTGAGCGCCATGGAATGTTCATCGTATGCACGTGCTCCGTGCGGCGGCGGAGGAGGATGTGGCGGTGGATAATGATGCTGCTGCTGCTGCCCAGCATAGTACCGGTCGTCTTTACGCAACTCCAGCAAGGCTGAAGGTGGAGGCAGTGACACAGTTGACGAAGTGTGTGATCTCGACATATCCCGTTGTTGCTGCTGTTGCTGGTGGTGATGATGCTGGGCCATCGGGGGCGACAGTCTCCGTTTCTTGAAACTCTGCTCAGCAGCAGCATCCTCCGGACTGCCACGACTGATCTCGGACAAGGGAGGGAAAAATGTCAAGGACTCTTTGGGAGAGATGCGCGAAATTGGCGGAAGCACGCGAGGCTGCGCATCATCTTCGGCAGGATAAGAAGTGTATGCTGGACGGCGCTGGCTGACGCTGTCGCCAGACGAGGATGTCGAATACCGTCCATACTCATTGGCTGGCTGCTCTCCTCCTCCTGGGGCAACAGTCTGCATAGATGGCAGGCTTATGACGCGTCGCACCTGCGTTGATCCATCGTCTGCTGCTACTGTGGATTCGGATACTGGCCTACCAAGCGGAGGGGAAGGTGTTGTTCTGGACGTTTGCGGTCCACGCCGACGTACCAGAGTATGATAATAATCTGCTTTCGATATGCGGTGTGTCTGTACACAAGGAGTGGAAATTGAGAAGGAGTGAGGTAAGGTAAGTATGCCACACAGGGCAACTCTTTTAAACATTTTGTTTGTCAATTAACAAGCTTACTGGATGTAGTTGAAGCTCGACTTGGATATTGTTTTCTGCTCGATTGATCTTGCCACTGATGTTTACAGATTTTTGATTGTCGGCATCCAAGTTCCACGACAGCAATCCATGACCTTCCCATACTAGCTGTTCGGTTCCCGCCGATGATGAACTGGTTTCTTGAAAGCTTGCACTGTACACAGCACAGTCTGCGTCTGGATATAAGAGCATGTCTGGACTGGGTAGGTGGGTCAGGACCCATTGGGATTTTCTGGGTTTGACAATGGATCACTTACCAGGATGCGCATAGAGCCACCAGGCAATCCTTCAATGGAACCGGTACATACTGCGCATTATCATCGCCGAGCTCAATGTTGGACATGAAACTACACAGACACGTCGTGTCGGCACCCTGAAACGTGTAAAAGACCTTGACTACACATAGTTGGTTGTTAAGTGAGAAAAAGGAACAGAACAGAACAGAACGCAACAGAACGCAGACGCACGCAAAAGATATCGCCTTACCTTTGACGCCATTTTTCGATTCCTTGCCTACACTGGAGGCAGGACTAGGGTTGCTAGCTGCCGAACTCTCGGTTTGGTCCTGGTTTGCAATGGTCATTGTGGATGTGTGGGTGAAAGCAAGTTTTTTGCGTTGTTTTGGGCTGAAAGGGCACAGTTAGGAATTACGAAGGGCAGCTTCAGTATATGTACTAGCTGGTCTACAGCAAATAACAGGCGAGTAAAACAAGGAGGTGATTCTAATGCCGAAAGGACATGTCACTAATGACCTGGACCGAAGAAAGGAACCTGGACAGAAATTCTGTAGAGTGAACGATCGATCTGTGCCCTTTTAGGAAAGCAGGTTTGGTGCACGCGTTGAAACTCAGTCGTATAATTTGATCTGCGCCCCTTGCTATTGGTTGTCAGGGTATTGGCAATTGAGAAAAATGAAAAAAACGCCGATCACTCAGGACCAATGGCCAATTGTAAAATGAAAACAAGATTGTATTCCGGAATGGTGGGGAGTACATTTAATAAACATAGGAGTACATGGGAGTACACGCATTGTTCAATTCACATGTAGACTGGAACGGTTTTGTCCTTGCCACACGTGTTGCTAGACACCGACTGATCTACACAGCTGATAAAATGTCCGAAAAAATGAGAGTATGATTTGTGGAATCGCCCTCTCTATCACCTCCGTCCCGTAGGCTTCCTTTACGTCATAAGGGATCCGCGCAACCAGCATTGGCATTGCAGCAAAAAGTCAACTTCGTGTCAATATCAAACAAAGCATGTAATCCTTTTTTTTCATTAATTATGGTATGCAGCACCTTAAAAAATTTGGGTACCTAAGTTCTTTCTGTTGCACGCGCTCCATTTTTCTGAAACACATGCATTTCAGTCGCCGAATTTCAGATGCAATTAAGGCAAGATTTCATTTCATGATGAATCCGAGTATCGGGAAACCGGGAACTTTACAGTATAGAGTTCTGGGGGAGATCTCGTAATTTTTGTCCCTGTCTCACACTCCCGACTCCCTTTCATTCAACATAAATTTTTTATATAATATATATGTGTGTTTAGGGGTAGAAGGGGAGAGAGGGAGAGATAAAGCCGCAAAAAGAGAAAAAAAATTGCGTGACAATTGGGTGACGGGCGATCGGGTACAGTTCTGCAGAACCCCAACAATTACAATTTACCATGATGATCTGCGAAGGTACATTGAAGTGGTTGCACAAGATTACGTATGCCACTACAGGGCTGGGAAAATGATTGGCAGGAATGGTTATTTAAACTAGAGCCGGTCCACTTGTACAACATTGGGTAGACAAACGGGACGATTTATTTTTATCACCATGGATGCTAAAACAATTGTGAGTGAGGCACAATCATAAATGCTTATACAGAAATTGTAAATGGTAAACCAAGGAAGAAAGAGACATGGTTTGCAAAAACGAGCAAATAATTCTGCAGTGCAGAAATACTCGAGACTTACCCTTGTCGTTAAAATACATACTAGTCGTACTCGTCATTTCGTCATATATTTAACGATATTGACTTGATGCTCTAGCCTACAATTGACACCGGTGATCTCTGTATCATTCTATGTACATGCTGAAGTGCTATAAAAAACAACGGCGGTGTAAATGTAAAGGAATAGGATGTCTAGCTTTTGCAATCGGCGGTACAGATCTTTCTTGTGTCCGTAAAAGGAATCACATGAAACAGAGCAATTTTTCATAGAAATCGCAAAGAGGAAGCAGCGTAAATAAAAGCTGATATCTCTTACTGGAGGTATTCATCGCTCTCTCACTTATATCGCTTGTACTTTTGGAATGCGGCTGCAATACAAGACTACACCGGTCTGTGCATTACAGTAAGGATACATCTTGAAGTAAGCCGACTATCTTTTTTTAATCTATCCCTTTGTCTGCGAAGGGATTAGTGTACTTGCAAGTTAACCATTCGACAGCTTCGACTTGGCAAGGCTTCTTTCATACGCTTTCGAAAGATGATAACAAATTGCCAAACTGCTCATTTCAAGAAATATGATTGGAAGATCTGGAGATTATTTCTTATTGTTGTAGTTGAAACTGACACCGAAGCACGAAGAGTCGAGTGAGCTCATTTGAGAAATGGGGGAAATCGATCTTTGTTTCATGCTATTTCTTTACATCTCTTCCTTTTCTATGCAATGACGCAAGCCCATGAAAAGTTGACTTTATGCGTGAAGAGTATAGGAAGTATTAACTTTTCGACCACGAAATTGGCTTTCACTGTATAAAGAAGATCGTCCTGCAGCGCATCTATATTCAAGACGTGCGTCCAATGCCCCAGAAAGAATCAATTCGCGTTGTTGAGAAAAAGCATTTAACAAAGAGCAAGACAAGAAGTTCAGGAAGCCTTTTCAAGCACGCGTTACAGAACGGGTGAACCCAAAACACCTGGCGCCGAGCAGCGCACTCGTGGCAAAAGCCGGATTAAGGTGTTGCAAGAAAGCAAACTCTGTTCCCCGAAAGTTCAACCACCCGGCCGAAGAGAACAATGAAGTGGACAATGAGAAATGAACTACGGGATGGCACAAACAGCGATGTGGGAAGGCCAGATGATCTCGTTCGACTAATTAAGAGGGTATTTATTGGTTTTGACGGACAGTATGTCAACTCTGGTTTTCAGCCTTATTTGATGCATATATTCGCTGAATACTAACGGTTAAGAAAGGCAAGAAGCGCCGTACCCAGAGTCCCGCGCCGAATTATTGGAAGGTGGTGGATGATGCACCAACGGAGTATGCAAGATGCGTTCAAAGGATCCGAGGAGAAAGCGAGGATGTCAACGCAACACTCTTTGGGAGAGACTGCCTCTTCTGTTGTCAGCATCGATGGCTCAGAATGCCAGCATATTATGATATCGTTTCGGTATGTATACTCGCAATCAAAACAAGTTCAGTTCAACATTAAGAAAAATATAACAGTCGCTGAGCACCAACAGAAGGACAGGAAAGTCCCAAAGGCAACTTGTTGTGACTCTGGCCGTGCAGATCAAGATGGAGACCTCTCAATCTCTAGCTTTACTGGAAGACGGAAAACAGCATACCGAGCAAGTCTAAAGCAACCAAGCAAGTACGACGAAATTGCAGGCAAGAAAGAAAACTCAACAAGCTCACCAAGACATGAAACTCTCTGGATTTGCATAAGCTGCGCATCTAGCACAAGCGGGAGGAAGCGCCAAAGGATTCCATACATTGATGTCGTTGATTTCGTTTGCACCTATTTCTATTTCTATTTGTATTTCCTTTGCAACATATGGCTGGAACAATTGCGCTCTATTGAAAGGAATATCCATTCAAAAGGTACAGTTTCACACAGCCATTTAACTTGGAGAATGGGAGCTGACATGTCCATTACACGTTATAAAATATAGACGGATCCTATTGACAGATTGTGTCCGCGAGACAAAGGACATTGCAAGAGGCAAACCTGCGGTGAAACGTCGATATTATTTGAAGTTTCTCGATGAGAACTATTATATCGCCTGTTGAGGGACGGACGGACTTGCAAGAAAAAGAAAAGCATAGGCAGATCAAAACAAAAGCTCCTACACCCAATTCAATCGGCTCGCAAAAAGATGTAGCAGCTTTGCCGCCCTCGCAACTAGTATACGGCCCGCGGCCAAACCCATCCTGGAGAAAGATTCACGCAGGCACAGAAAAGTGATCCGAAGACCAACGGCTGACTCATCCGCCAATACATATAAGCTTCAAACTCTCCGCAAGCAGCGAAAAGAATTATCATGAAAAGAAACTTGTCCCGGGATCAGAAAAATCAAGACCAGATTACGAACATCCATTGGTCTCAACCAAACGTTGGTCAGATCTGACAGTGGGACTGTCCGTCACACCGAGGAGATGCTCCTATCGATACCTTATGCCGAGTGCAGGTCATGAAATTGTATCTGCAGAGAACCGCGGCAGAAGAGAGATCCGAATCTCTTCCTGTCTAGTGCGTCGGTCGACCTGGCACATTACATAACAGAAATCAAAGGGCATACCCAAGTGGGGTGGGAAGAAAATAAAAAAAGCGGCTACTCACCACACGGTCGTTTTGACAAGCGGGGAACAAGACAAAAATATCTGCCTTTCTGTTTCCAAGAAATGTCGACATATATCAGGCAGAACGAGAGCTTCACATAACAAGCGCAAAATGTCGATCTATGGGTGCAGGCTAGTGCAGCCACGGGCAACAACCCAAGTTGCGTCTCATTCAAGGGCTTGGGCATCTCCAGCTATACAAAGGAAGTGGTGGCCTGCATTACTTGGCACACATAGCATACCGCAGACCAAAAATCATCCAGGAGCTGCAGTCTATAGGGTCAAAGAACACACAAGTCCAAGTGACGAATATGCCATCTTACGGGGCAGAAAGGTGATCGAGTAGACATCAGATCAAGCGGACACCAGATGGAGGTACCGCCCGCTCACCAATACCACGCGAGATAATTACACCATTTCTTTCTAGTGATAAAAGCCTCTTCCTACACAGGACTGGGTATACCAAGCAGACCGGAAAAAGGCACAAATTAAAATTTGCTGTGTGCTGCAATCATTATGAATGTAAGCCAAAATTTACAGCCCTGATATCACGAGTAAAATCAACGGTTGTGAAAACTTTACATTTTAATTTAGGGTAGCGTTTCTTGCATGGACTGACTTTTTGCCGTGAATATAACCGAGTGGGTTTGCCCACAGATGATATGCTCGGTGCATCCATGATCGGTATAAGGAGAGACACAAACCTGCAAGCTTGATTCTATGTGAACGCTGTATCCGAGTTGATACAGATCGAAAATGCCTGCTGCCGCTGATGAGAGGGAGAGACCCAAAGTCGTGTACTACTGCACACAGACTGTGATTTCTAGTTATCAGTCGACATTAACCATTTTTCGTTTCATATTATTAATTTAGAATCAGCGCTAACACGAATGTCCAAAATGTGCTGGCATCCACGAGAAAAAAAGTACAAGAAACCCTCCGTCGGCTGTTCGTCGTCTGCAGAGTAAGTAAATGGTAAATACTTTATATCTAAGTTAACGACCGAGTCTAATTAAAGAAAATGCATTAGAGCGAAATGCCTGCTTTCCGTCACCATATAATGACGCCGCATACAACTGATGCCATGGACGTTACATCGATTACTTTCTCGGCCCAGAAAGAAGCAAACACGGCTCTGAGGATTGCCTGACAACGGGCATGCATCGACTTGGGGGACATCGATCAAGACCACAGATAATCCTCTTGGTCCAGTGATCTGGGATCAGTCTTTGAGTATTGGGTAGTAGCCAGTATACCACAAGCCAAGAATCGCAAATGCAAGGAGCAAGAACGGACATTCCACGCTGCAACAAAAGAACGCGAAAAGAGAATCAAGACTGGAGCCGAAAATCCTTCCAGCAAGCCATTGTCTTCATCTATATATATGATCGACAACGACTATCGGATGGCTCGGGACATACGCCAACTCACTGAACTAAGAGTGGGAGGATGACATCAGTGCAAGCTACCTAGATCAGAGGTAAGTGTAGTGCCTAATTTTTCATTATGCTAGAATACAAAAAAAGTCAATTAAGGATACACTAATTGACTTGTACCTTTTGGATGCAGTACAAAAAGCATACAAATACATAACGCGGCATGCATAAAATGGGGCAGGACTTTGCTATTCTATCCTTACCGGCACATCCCCCCGTTTCTGAAGACTTTCGACGGTGTCCACATATTATTCTAGGATAGATGAGATGCATTTGTATGGCAGTCATAATAACTCTACGCAAATCTGGAATATGATCCGAGGAGACAAGGATTGTCCTACCGCGCTGAGGATCAACAAGACCAGCCTAACAGGCAATTGGAGAGGCGGCAGATAAAGCAAGAAATCTCATGCAAGGCAGTCATCTAGCAAAATTGGAAAAGTTAATGTCATTTCAACATATTATGATGCAGAATGGAACATTACATAGATATCTGTATGGTCCTTGACTTGTAACAATGAAGTTAAAGCAAAAAAAAATTTGAAATTACGGTAATTGGAAATGCAAGGCAGCAATTGACACAATGCTGGACGATATATATATTCTTAATTATGATCTGGACACTCCTCAAAAGATTGCATAAAATTCAAGTTGGAGTGCGGAAACATCAAAAGTATAAGAAGGTTGCATAAAATGGCAAGGAGTGAAAGATTGATAAGCTCTGTTTTGGTACAACCATGGTGCATGCATTATGTTATTCTTTTTATCACAAAAAAAGCTTTAGAGTGTAGTTGATAGTG
>KK100085.1:53367-66241 GCA_000611695.1 Rhizomucor miehei CAU432 | reverse complement strand
TTGACATGATGTGCTCTCAAGATGAGTTCCGCTAAATACTCATCGGCCTTGGCTCGCCATCGGTTCGAAGGATGGTTTACATACATACTGTATTCGGTAAAATATGCTCCATTTTTTGAGTACTAAGACTATCATGTTGACTTTTAGAATCTGGATCATGAGAAAGATCTGCAAATGGTGTGATTATCGTCCTAGCTGACGCTGACGGTCCTGCCGTTATTGTTACATACCATTGGCGCTTCGTCAATGTTATCGTCGAGAATAAGTGCTCCGGTATATGTATCTTGCTGTTCTATTTGGCCCTTTTGGTACAGTAGAGCCGTTAACCTCTCACTTCAAAGCTTGAAAAAAGGGGATGCTTAAAATTGACGGTATTTTATCCATCCTTCACGGTGTGCCTTGTTCAAATCTAATTTATTGCATTTCTTAAAATGTACCTCTTCTTTTTTTGCATGGGAAGTGTATTTGGTTTCCATTCGTTTATTTGCATTAGAATTTACACTTTCATGAGAACCAGGGGGCAAAAAGACATGTTTACGAATATTCTAGATTGCATGCTATGTCTCGAATTGGCACATGTACGTAAGCAACATTATTTCACCTTCGAGACTGTTCGCTTTAAAGTCTGTGAATGCAAGCAGTATGATAATCGTTCTTTGTCTTTTTAAGTACTTGCGCATACGGTCAAGTGCATCTTTTGTCGAGTAGTGCTTTTCATCTACCATCCGTTCTGTCTATCAATGAAAAGCTCACTGCGTTTTTCTTTTGTCTTTTAACATCAAATTGTTCGGTGAACTTACGAATATGCATACTTCGATTTTGGAAACTCGTTCTCGAAAATGATGCCATATGATATTTGATGTTTCTTTACGATGGTTCATGACTTGCACCGCAGCTGGACATTCCTTCACGTTGAATCTTAAATTGTAAACAATGCAATGTATTCAAATGTTAAATATCTGCATTGTTGCATCTTCTGCTTCAGCGGTGTCCTTGTTTTCTGATAACTTTGATCTGTAGCAGAGACGATTTTGGACATCTCACTGTTGAACAGTAACGTTAACGAAAGCTTTGGTCCATAATCGGATAAGTCGCGATCCACTGCCTCTTTCAAAATAGAAGCACGTATCCTGTAGCTAGTTCACCATACAACTTCTTTTCGAGTCATTTAGTATTACATTAACTCGATAATTTAGTACTCATTTTGAGCAGCAATCTCAATACAGTGCATATTTACAGTGGCTGCATGATTAAGCTATGTTCAATACGCTTTGTATTTTATCTACAGTGGTACAGATCTTTCTGCAATACACACATCGACACAACGATGGATATCTGTTTGCACTGTATCGATTGTATATTACATACATGACCTTTTTGCTCATCAGATCCTTTTTAGCTGATTCGGGTATAAACATATACGGCATCCTGTTTGATAGGGAAGAGGGCCAGCAAAGACGTAACTCTGGACAGGGGAGGGGAAGTTAAGCTCACTTGCTGCATTGTTTGCCAAGTTCCCTCTGTTGAAAGAAGCAGGCCCTATTAGATATTTCAGATAAAACTGTCAAATTCAAAGAATCAAACTAATATCCGCATCGGAGATGTCTAATAGTATAGATGAAAAGAAGATGTGGCGGTACATAGGGGTTTCTGTAAAAGCTGAAAACTGCGAAGTATGTGGGCGTTTTTATTATGTCCGAAACTTCCAGTTGAAAGCTGCAAATTTGCAGACTACCTAGAAAGCCATTTACGCATAAGGCACGGGCGGCATACAGCATACAAACAATATCATCGGGCAGGTGCGCTCCGTGCGCGCACAGAGTGATAAAAGGACTTTCCATTCTTCCGCGATGCAATTATCCGTCAGATTGCTCATTGCAGCAAAAAGATGCTTCTCGAAAGGGTGTCTTTAGGCCAAGTAGCCGTTTTAGGACATTCCGATGTGGGAATATATCGCACAGGTACGGGTTCCTATTAAACAGTTTCAAATCGAGAAGGCATGTTCGTTTGCACTCCTAATACATCCTTATACTGGTACTTATACATTGACGAAGATGTCTCTGACAGAGAGAATCGGTACTTCTTCGATCACGACTTGCTTCAGCAGAACATCAACCATATTTGCGTTTGGACTAAAACTATAGTACATAAAAGCAGTAAAAGAGTTAGTCGAAGGTCCCTTTGAATATTCCAATGGCGTATGTAGTTAATAATGGAGCATTTTTTCACCGATGTACGCTGTTATGTGACGATAATAAGCGTTTTTAAGGAGCTGAACTTACCAATGTGGCTACTATGGGTGCTTATTCTAAACCCCAGACATTGGCTTGGGCGAAGATGGATGAAAAGCCTGGTTTCGATGACAGACACACGTCTCTCTTTTTTTCTTTTACGTTTCTTCTTTTCCATCTCTTCCGCCTTTACTTCAGAGCATCAACACGTGGCTGTTCACTCTTCCATCCCACCGGTATTGTCTCTCTTTCCACTTGCTCTTTCTCAGGCAATGACTACAAAAGATTGCAGCAATTGGCAAACTGAACTTGTCAGGATGGCAATGCAGGTCAATCGCAGCAACCGGTAGTCATTTGCAACTGATTGAAAGAGATCTTGATTGTAAAGTACCTTTACCTCTGACCCGTCCCTTATATCCCTTTTCACAGAAGAAAAGAAAAGAATACTAACGGGCTCAACCTTAAATCTCTTTTGCATCCCATTATCACCACACCTATATATCTACACCGTCCACTGTTGCACGCATCACCACTGATCTCTAACAGTAAAAGGGTGTCCTTTTAATTCTGTACCCTGTACATAGTTGCTTAGAATAGCCAGCATCCGCATTACGCAAATACTAAAGGTGAAGAGCATAGTTGTTTCAAGAACGATCCAAGCAGCAAGATATTTACACCTCGTTGTTCTCTAGGAAGGAAAGAAAAGAGACATGTCTTCAGAAGCAGCAGAGAACACTGGCTCCCCGACAGATCGAACCAAACGCCCACGTTTGGAAGGCTACGACTCAGATAATGACCATGATGGACACGATGACCGTCATCCAAAGAGACAGGCTGTTCCCGATCCCGAGACTAAAGCACCTCACTTTGCTGGCTCGAATGATACCGATAATGACAGACAAAATGATACGTCAGGTGTGAGGTCGCGTAGAAAGAAGTGGGAAGAAGATGGGTCAGATGACGAGCTGCTGATCACTTTGGAGGAGGAAAGGAAGCATAGCAGCACCGCCGCTGGCACTAGCAGCAGTGCAGCCACGACTTCAGCTGATCCAGTACACTATTTGGCAGGTGGTGAAGATGGACCATCATCAAGCTCGCCTTCAATTTCGCTTCGTTCCCTTGTCACTATGAAAGACGCCGGTGTAATCATTGGACGCGGCGGTAAAAACGTTAGTGAAATCCGAGAGATATCAACAGCAAGAGTGACAATTTCGGATATCGTGCAAGGTGCAGTTGAACGTATCTTGACTGTCATGGGCCCTGTCAAGGCAATTGCGAAGGTAAAATGAGGAAAACTGTCGTAACCATTTAAAGTCGATTTGCTTATGCTATGTACAAATCAGGCGTATGGACTCGTCGCGGAAAAAATCTTGCTCGAAACACCAAAAGAGGAAAGCAATCAGGAGCAAACTACGGTTACCATCAAGCTACTTATCCCGGGCACCAGAATGGGTACTTTGATCGGACGTGGAGGCAGTACTATTCGCTCCATCCAGGAGAATAGTCAAGCTCGTGTGACAGCATCCGAAGAAACTCTGCCAATGTCGACAGAGCGAACAGTCACCATACAAGGAACGCCCGAGACTATTCACTCAGCCGTCGAACAGATCAGCGAACTGTTGGCAACACATCCTGACCGCGCACCAAACCAAAACATCCCCTACCAGCCTCAATCACAGATGCGAATGTCGAATCGCGGATATATGCCGAGATCGGCCGCCGGTGCTGCTGCTATGAACCCTTACGGAGCAATGATGGGTCATATGGGTATGCCGATGGGTGGACCAAATGCACAGTTCTATTACCAAGCAGCTGCAGCCGCTGCAGCAGCGAGTGCATACGCAGGTAGACAGACGGACTATGGAATGGCTGGCATGATGGGCGCCCCAACCGCACAACAAATATTTATCCCGAATGAAATGGTAAATATTTTCTTCTAACTGATATGTGTTGACGATGAATGACTGACAGGATTGTTGATTAGGTTGGCTGTATTATTGGCAAAGGTGGCAGTAAGATCAATGAAATCAGGCAAATGAGCGGCAGCCATATCAAAATCGCTGATCCTTTGGGCAACTCGAACGAACGCTTGGTGACAATTACTGGTACTCCGGAGAGTAACCAAATGGCTCTGTACTTGTTGTATGCACGACTTGAAAGTGAAAAAGGTCGCTTGAATATGCGTTAAGGATGTAAATGCTGCTGAATTTTTCCAATAAAGAGTTGAGGATTTGCTGTTCTTTTTCATGATACTACGGCGGCACTGGCTGTGCTGTGGACTACTCACCGCCTTCCTTTCATTTCTTGCACAAGCTTACCCTCATGCACCCGGAACAGTACGTCCGCATACTAAAGAACAGTATTTATTGATCAGCCTTGCTCATTTCCATCTCTTCTCAGTGCAATCTCGAATTGATGGCAACGATCGGGCATGGGCCATCCAAGTCATCCTGTAGCGAGTGTTACACTGTCAGTGTTCAGGGACCAAGAGGAGATAATCCATTCCTGTTTGCGGTGAATGGTCCCAAACAATATCAAGGCCTCTTGCTTCAAGTCAAAAATGCAATGAACGAGACGGTGGGCCAGTTTGTCAATTTTGATGAAAACGAATTTGCGCCGGTCGTATGTGAAGAAGAGGCCGATAGACCTATTGACTGGGCTGGGAGTATCGGCCATGCGAATGCAAAATTAAAATCATGGCCAACAGTTCTACAGTGGGATCCTGCAAGCGATGCATCGGGCGAGCTGCGTGTCCAGGGCATGGTCGTGGTGAGTATTTTTTTTACATGGTAGATTTCGGAAATCAACGATTGGATTGGTCTAACACACGACCACAGATAGATTATGATAATTATGATATGCTACCTGAAATGCCTTTTAAAGTGAAAAGGCGGCCTGCAGCGTCGTCGTCGTCATCATCGCCGTCAACAGCAACAACAGAATCAACAGCCATCGCCGTCGCTCCATCACCTGCCCTTGCCACCACAGAAGACGAATCCTTATCAACGCAGGATGACCTAGCAAGCTCGATTGCTAATCCCTTATTTTGGCAGGTCCTTTTTGTGATCCTGTCCTTGTATATCATCATGTCACTGCTACATCGAACCATATCCCGGCGTAGAAGAACGCAATGATGAAACTGCAGCTACTTGGCTGGAGCAGTAACTATTACAGTGTACATTTACTGAAAAAAAGGAATTTGTAATAGCATTTTTAAAACCGTGAAAAAGACAATGTGCGATCGGATGCATCGTGCAGTTCTGATGCGACGCAAGGCACTAAGTGTGATTGTAAAAATTTGAACTGCAGACACATTCTTGGTACCTTGGCTCTCTTTTTTTATCTTCTTTTTACCATCTCACTTGCTTTTTCGTCCTTCTCTCTCATCTGATCTTATGAAGGCACTAGTATTGCTGCTGCTCCTAGCGAGCACAGTCCATGCGATACCTAGATTCCATCAAGGCATGCATTCGGCATCATAATCGACGATGCGAATTAGCTTCATCGTTTTAACTTTGCAAATTTAGTGAACAAGTTTTATTACAACGGAACAGCATGCCCGGCCACAACAAAGTATAATGTCCAGTGTCCAGTTCTCTGTGTCGCCGATCCAGAGCAGGATTGCCCTGGACCCATCTCTCAACAAACTTGTCCGTACAAGCTCTGTCCTGACGGATCATGTCAAGCGGATTGTATGGGTATTGCGAATATCTGCGAGTGTGCAACACATCCTACGACTACACAGCTTTATCCTTGCGCTGCCAACAAGCTTAATGTCAATATCACCCACTATGACCCTGCAAATGCAGATAAGCAAATGTATCTCGCATGCGCCTCTGCATTGAACCTGTCTTCGACTATTCCTGTTTGGCAAGACTATACTGCCAACAACGCCGATGCCGTGTGGAATGTGTGCGACGCTCCACCCAGTTTAGTGTTTCCATCACAAGGTAAAAAAAATTGCAGCAAAAAGTCAGTTATCGGATCGCGTCATTTTCTGACTCGGTTTGCCATCGAATTGTAGCACCCACGTTTATTTCCTATCTTGTCATTTACTTGTCATTCTATGCATTTTTGGCCTTGTGGTTGGCGTACAAGACTTTTCGGGAAAAGGTCATCCGTGCTACCACTGATGCTCGACAGCAGGGTCTGTCCGATCATGCACAACCGCCCGCGTACAATGAAAAAGGGGAGTCGAGCAAGGAGTACCAACAGCAAAGGGATCAAACGACTGCAGACAGGTTCAAGGGGTACAGCGATGATTGGTTCGGATACTGGTTGGTGTTCTACTGTGGAATCATCTCTGTCGGTTGGATGGTGTTCTTACTCGTCATCAGTCTGGATTACTATGGCTATGTAAGGAATATTGATCTGTCAAAAGAAAAGGGGTGGGTGGATGGTCATCTTATCCCTGTTGTCAATAGGTAACAGGAACACCTTATGGTCTCTTTTACGATTCATATCCATTATCCAGCAAAGCATTCTGCGTTGCATGGTTTTTATCAACGAGTTGGTACTTGTCTATCAACCTCATGCGGTCTCGACTACGAAATTTCTTTCGTATTCGGCAACCGTTGGACAAGGCGCAATACATTCAAGTGGAACGGCTACGTCGAGTGCAGCTTCTGGATACTACATACAGCAGATCTGTTATCCTAGATCATGTGTTGCGCGCAGAAGCTAGACTGCGTCGCATGTTGGGTTTGGATTACATTGTCGTTACATTACCAGTTAAGAAATCAGACACCAATCGCCGATACTTCGAGTATCACAGTGCGCGTTACATTTATCAGCCCGAGACAAATACGTTTGAGCAGTTGCCCATTCCCGTGAGTTTGTCGAGCCAAGGATTATCGACGCAGGAAGCACAAGAACGTATGGATTTGGTTGGTCCCAATGTAATCGATGTCCATGTACCTAGTTTCCTCAAAGCCATGTGGGAAGAGTAAGTTTAATATGAAACAGGACGCGAAGGCAAAGGAAAAGAAAACTGACTGATATCACGTCAAAGATTGACAGGATTCTTTTATTTATATCAGATCATGATCCTTTGGTGCTATTTCTACCTGGCATACTGGCAGATAGGTGTTGCTGATACGGGTGTCATCCTTTTGGCAGCCATTATCAAGGTGATTGTTCGACTTCGGTCCGAGAAGCGCATCAAGGCAATGGCAGAGCATGTTGGTGCCTGCAAAGTTCTCAGAGACGGTCAATGGCAGACAGCTGCATCGTGCGCTATCCTTGTTCCAGGAGATATGATACAGATCGAGCCGCATCAAATTGTGCCTGTGGATGCTGTTGTGCTACAGGGTGATATTGTCGTGGATGAAAGTAGTCTCACTGGTAAGCAACAAAGGTCCCATGTATTGCAAAATAATCAGTTTAGATTGATGCAATCACTTTATCTAGGCGAGCCATTGCCTATTCGAAAATTCCCGCTAAGAGAAGAGTTGGGTCAAGCTGGCAAGGTCAACAAGCTCTACGCAGGGACTACCGTTAAGCAAGCCTCGCCAGACTCCATCGCTCTCGTACTTGCCACTCGCACAAATACAGACAAGGGGAAATTGGTGCAAAAGATCTTGTTTCCTCAACCTGTATCCTTCATTTTCCACCAGCAGCTCAAGCTTGTTTTCGCTATATTGATATGTTGGGCCATCTTCTTGCTTGGTATCGGATCCTGGTGGCTCGGCGGTACTGGCATGACAGCGTGGTTCTACGGCATGACCTGCGCAGCCCAAGTCATGAATCCTTTGATTCCAGGTAAGATACATTATAATTTGGAGCAAAGATCGAGTAGAGACAGATGCTTACATTGTTTCATATAGCCATTCTGGTGGTCGGACAATCTGTGGCAGGAGGTCGTTTAAGAAAACTTGGCATATATTGCGTCGATTTGCCGCGTATTTTGATGGCAGGCAAAGTACAAGTCTTTTGCTTTGACAAGACCGGTACTCTGACCAAGGAAGGATTGGAATACTATGGTATTTATCCAGTAGAAAATCACAGATTCAGCGATTTTAAGCAGCAGTACAATGATCTTGATACGAGCAGCCAGACGGAAAAGCTCTTGAGACTCGGTGTAGCCTCTTGTCACTCTGTAACGACACTTGCAGACGAGTACATTGGAAACCCGGTGGATATCGCCATGTTTCAAGCGACCGGATCCAGCATTGACATAACACTGTTATCCTTCCACCTCCAAAGCCGGATACCCGTTCTCAGCGGTTAAAAATTATACAGCGTTTTGAGTTCCAACACGCCAGAGCATCCATGTCAGTCGCAGTGCTAGATACGGTTACAAAGCATGTGCATGTCTTTTGCAAGGGATCTTTTGAGCGTTTCAAGTCTGCTCACAATGTACCAGACGACTACGATCTAACGGCTTCCAAGCTGGCTCGGGAAGGATGCTACGTGCTCGCAATGGCTCACAGAGACCTCGGAACGGATATCGATCCCGAAACCGTACGCAGTTGGACGAGAGACGAGTTGGAGTCTGGCTTGTCTCTACTTGGCTTAGTGTTATTCAAGAACTTGTTAAAGGAAGATACAGCCGATGCGATTGCACAGCTCAAGCAGGGCGATATACGAACAGTTATGATAACTGGAGACAATGCATTGACAGGTATCTCGATTAGTCAAGCGTGCGGTCTCTTGCCAGCGGATGCACCTGTTTTGCTCGCGGACGTGCACGATGGTCAGCTCGTTTGGAGTAACCCGAGACAGGCGAGCCTGCGAATGTGGAAAAGGCTCGTGCAGCACAGCCAGATCTGGAGTTAGTGATGACCGGTGTCGCATTCAGAACGCTTCTAGATACCGATCCACAGCTGCTTCGCAACTACTTGTTCTCGACACGCATATTTGCGCGCATGACACCTGTTGACAAGATGGTTTGCGTCGAGTTATTTATGGAGCGTGCTATTACTGCCATGTGCGGTGACGGAGGCAACGATTGCGGCGCCCTGCGAAGTGCTCACGTCGGTATCGCCATGTCAGAAGCAGAGGCATCTGTTGTCAGTCCCTTCAGCACGCCTCGGCGAAGTGTGCAGGCATGCGTGGATTTAATAATTCAAGGAAGAGCAGCCCTCGCAACGTCTTTTGCAAGCTACAAGTACCTCATCATGTACGGTGAAACCATGGCGACTGTAAAATTTTGCACGTTTTATTATACCATGTCCTTCTCTCAATGGAACTTTATCCTCATTGATGCATTCATCACCGTCTTTTGCTCATTTGCGGTCACACAAGCCAAAGCAGCGACAAAACTATCGGCTCAGCGACCTACGGCGCGTATCCTTGGGCCTGAAGTGTTGTCATCCGTGCTCGGACAGTTGTTTATCAACGCATGGTTCTTGGCGGGAGCGTACATTTGGTTATACACACGGGACGATTTCTTCCGTTGTCATGAATGGGACGCACGTGCTACGGATAGCTCAAAGTGGTGGCTGCTGGGTGACAGCTTTGAAGCAGATGTTTTGACATTCATATCCCTCTATCAATTCGTGAATGCCGCGCTGATCTTCAACTATGGATACCAGTTCCGGAAAGCGTGGTACCACAATTATCTGCTGCTATTTTTGTGGGCATTATTTGTTTCCATTGTCAGTTACTGGGAACTAGCAGGTCCGTATACAATTACAGCGATAATATCGTATTTTGTGTTGCTAACATTATCTTCATGTAGATCCGAATCCTTTTGGTTGCGCCGTTCGACTGAATTGCGGTAATCCAGATGTGCTTGTAAGCTTGGGATATCCACGCCCAGACTTTTACATCGAGCAGTATAACAACCCATTGGGACACAATGTGCTGCCTCGAACTTTTCGGTATCAACTGTGGGCTTACGCGATAGGCAATATGATTGCTACACATGCCTGGGAACTGTTGGTCGTCTTGGGACCAGTCCGGAATTGGTTCCGGAAACGGTATCCTGTACCGCGCCCATACAGCAAGCTCTAGGAAAAATCATCCCACAACCAAACTTTTATTCAAAGATATCTCCTCCCTTTTCTTTTTTTTCATTCCACATGTAATTTTATATAATTTTTCAGAGACTAGTAGAATCATATAAACCATACAGGATTACTTGCAAGGTGACTTAAGCAGAATAATCCATGCATGCTCTACTTTTTGGTCAACGGATGAGAACGTGCGTATGCATAACATATACATGACATTGTTTTCGGGGTAGAGCAGATTGCCTTTCGGTGAAAGCTAATGATGGAATTTTTAACGAAACCCATGCGAAAACATATAAAAAAACCGGGCAATTCATTACATCAACGCGGACACGTCTCTTCCCCTCTCTTTCTTTGTTTTTCTATACCTCTTTTCTTCTTTTAACACGTCAATATGGGTAACAGCAAGGTTGCTATTATCGGTGCCGGATCCGTCGGTGCTACCATTGCATATGCTGTCATGCTGCGTGATGTGGCATCAGAGATATTGCTTGTCGATGTCGTTCCAGAAGCGGTACGCGGCCAGACACTCGATTTAAGCGACGCAAACCTTGTGAGCAGCACCCGAGTGCGCGGTGCCACATTCCAGGAAGCTGGCCAAGCTGATATTATTGTTGTAACCGCAGGCGCTAAACAAAAGGAAGGTGAATCGCGTACACAGGTAAAAAAGAAATATCCTCGAGAAAAATTATGTCAGATGATGATGAACTTTTTGATATAGCTCATCGACCGCAACTACAAGATCTTGGAAAATGTGATTGGAAATATGAAGCCTGTCCGTCAAGATAGCATTATGATTCTTGTTGCCAATCCTGTTGATGTCTTGACTTCTATTGCTCAAAAGCTCTCTGGTCTACCACGCCATCAAGTCTTCGGCTCGGGCACCTTTTTGGATTCCTCGCGTATCCGTGTCTTCCTATCAGATAAGCTAAGGGTCTCCGCTTCAAGTATCCATATTTATGTCCTTGGTGAACACGGTGACTCTCAATTTATTGCTTGGGAGGCAGCTACTGCCGCTGGCAAACCATTGCTCTCTTTCCCTGAAGTTCAGGAGCTTGACAAGGAAAAAGTTGAAAAAGAAATTGCAGGCAAAGCCATGGAAATTATCAAACTCAAGGGCGCTACATACTACGGTATTGGTGCATGCGTTGGATCCTTGTGTGAAGCCATTTTGTTGAACAAGGGCGAAGTACGGCCTCTTTCTGTCTTTGTCGAAAAATTCGGCACAGTCCTCTCTGTTCCCGCAAAGATTGGAGCCAACGGTGTGGAGCAGATTTTCGATATTCCTCTTAGCAAGGAAGAATATGCAAAGTTAGAGAAGAGTGCGCAGACGTTGAAGGATATTTGCTCAAAATACCAGTAAATAAGAGACAGTAGTTGCTTGATTAAACTAAGAAATTGGATTTGAACTCTTTCATTCTACGACATTTCCTCTTTCGCCTCTGTCTCTCTCTCTGCACCGTTAAACGTGTTTGCATTTTCTGTTCATGGAAGATCGACGTATTTGGCTGGATCAGATTCCAGTCGAAGAGTATGACATTACCAAACCTTGATCTCTGAAAGGCTTTAGCGTCGTTCTCAATTGCTTTGATCTAGTGCAGCCGATCTTTTACTGTCAGCAGACACGTCACCCAGCGACACGCAACGTCTTGAATCTTCTAGGCAGCAAAGACAGCAATACACCCTCGAACGAATTCTAAAGACTCATGTTGTGGATTGGGAAGCAAAGTATGTCGAAATAGCCAGGCAGTGCAACGATGAAGCGCGGCCTTCCGGAGGATTGTTTGAGGCTATGCCCGGTTTCGACTTTTTGGAGGAGGAAGGAGGACATAGACTCCGAGAGATCATGTCAACACAGTCTCCAATACCTACGAGCGACCGTCAAGAATCTGGATCGGCTAGCAACAAAGAGAAAGTAGGAACTCAAGATGCTTTGGGGAAGGAGATGCGTTTGGATGCGTTCAGTCAGCTTCTCGGGTTTGAATCGTCAAGATATATGTTGGAGATGGCCATGCCAGGACAGTACAAGATTCCCAAAGAATTATTCGATCCGCCTACTGGCAGTGAACAGCAAGAGACGAAACATCCGCATATTACAGGCGAAACTAGCAATGAACGAACACGCGAAACAGCTTCCACCAAAACCTCTGAGCGTAGGCATCAAATGAACATTACACCTCATTCGACAAGTACATCCAGCAACAAATATCCTGTGCCGCAGACAGCAATACGAAGTGGTCGGCTAGCATCCCAACTCCCAATCCCGCCAACAAAAACCGACTCGTCAATATCAGCATTCAATTGGCAGACGCCAATAATTATACCTCCACAGCATAAACAACCATTCAAGAATGATAATCCTATGCCATCATCGTCAAGGGCACTTGTGACGACAGCAACTCCATCAGCTGCCTCAACACAGGACTCCGTGGGGGGACAAAGAGCAAGAAAAAGACGAGCAAAAAAGAGAAACAAGGAAACATCAGAATCGCAGCATCCTCCTCCGCGAAGGCCACCGCCTCCCAAAAGTGGGCCGTCAGTGCCACCACCATCTGCAAATGAAAATTCCATACCTCAAGTATTGTCTAGTGGAAACAGAGCACGACAAGCACATCCTTCCATTCCTCGAGCAGCGAAGAGCAGGAAAAAAAGGGTACCAGTCGTCGTGCCTGCTCCTGGAACGGAAAG
>KK100085.1:18581-45158 GCA_000611695.1 Rhizomucor miehei CAU432 | reverse complement strand
TTCCTACGACCCAGCAGCCACAGCAGCAGGCTGTTGCTAGTACTGCAACTGCTCCACCAAAGGAGTCCACCATGGGTCCAACAAGTCGTACCGATCAACAACGAGCGGCACAGGAGCAGAAGCTCGAAATGATAGAAGTCTTTGAAGCTTTGCGCAATGGACAATTGCCTACAAACGACAAGCTTTGTGAATTTTTGGAACGTCTGCTCCACGTATCGGCGATCGAGAACCGTCGACAGCAAATGTCCCCGGATGGTCAACAGCTCTTGGTCGATTTGCAAGACCTTATCTGTACTTTACAGAATGCTATCAAAACCAAAAACTCTGATCAGCTCTTCCAGTCGCTTTATTATCACGTTCATCAGATCCAGCCTACTGTCAACAGGGGTATGGAAAATCACCAATGTTTCGCGCCATGAAAAAAGGAAAAAAGGAAGGTTTCTAATTTTCTATGTTTGTTTAGAGCATTTCCGAGGCATTGACTACACTGCTGGAACAGACAAAGAGACTGTAAAGAGTGAAGCCCAGCAAGGTAGAATGAAATGATGAATTGTTAAAATGGTCAGATATTGATCATTGACTGACTGGCCCCAATTAGGTGCTAATGCTTTCATGACTATTGGCCGTTTGGTCTTGACAAACGAACACTTTCGCAAGCAAGTTAGCGAGCTTGTTACTATTGCTCAAGAAATATTTGGCGATGTTGCTGTAACCGTTGGCGATACTCTGCAAACTCATGGCCAAAAGTTGAGCGAGCGCTCGCAGCGCATGGGTGAAAAGGCCCATGAAATAGCTGACCCAGAAAAGCAGCGCCAGAAGGCAGACGAGTTGACCGAGCGTCAGCGTCAGCTTACTCAAGACCTTGAAAAGGATGATCGTGATAATGCCGAAATTCTTCAAGAAAAGGCGCTCGGGCAGATCCAATCTTCAACCGAAGAGACTGCTGCTACTGGAGGCACTTCAGACTTGACTACTAGTCAAAAGCTCAAGCAAGAATTGCAAGCACAGTCTGAGATGGTCAAGGGAAAGATGAAAGAGCATTGGCAAGATCAGTCTGCGCGTGCCAAGGACTATGCCCAAGACAAGTTTCCACCCGAAAAAGTTGATGATATTATCCGACGACTCAAGTTTGTACTCGCAGATGTGCAGCGACGCGCTGACTATCAAAAGGCTATTGATACTATCATCGCGTTGTTCCAAACTTGGAGTGGCCGCTTGACGACGGTTGCAAAGGAAACCGGAAGCAAGTCCACTGAGGCTGCGGCGGCTCAGCGACGTGAATCTAATATGGCCCAGGCTGAACAAGAAATCAAGACTATCTTGGAAGATTGGGCTCAAGGCAAATCACTCGATCCACTTGTTGACTCAGTCAAGAGAGTTATGCAGGATGTCAAGGACGATCCTGATCTGCGTCAGTGCTACGATGAGGTAATGTTTATACGTTGCACGCATATATCTGTCGTAAATGCAATGTCGACTAAAGCAAACATCTTAAATAGTCGCTTGAGTATATTCGTCGCTTACTCAAGGAACCTGGTTATGTGAACGATGAGCAGTCAACTGTCGATGGCAGACGTCTCGTCGAACGCGGTCGAGAAATCACTCAAAAACGTTATCGCGGCCACTTTGACAGTGTTGTCAATGAAGCCAACGCATACTTTGCTGCAGTAGAACAGGATCCAGTGACTAAGGAGATCAATATGCGGCTGAACAAGATCCATCGCGATCTCTGGTTTGACAAGGATGGTACTCCCGCATTCAAGCCCCAATTGCTCAATGATATGCGATTGACACTTTTGCCAGCATTCCTTGAGTTTGTAAAGTTCTTGCCTCTGCCTCGCATCGAGTACTCTGATCCTCAGTTTGACGTGGTGCTTGAAAACATTGTGCTTTCTGGTGACACTCTGATGCCTGAGATCTTTGAAATGGAGGTAAAGAAAAAGTGCTAACTGATTGATGGAACATGACGAAGATTTTGATATTTTCTTAAAAGATGAGCAACTATCTCAGATTCAGCCCACGTACCAACATCACCAACGCCAACAATCAGACGCTCTACATCAAAATGGGACAAATCCAAACTATCATCAATGACGTGAGTGTCGCTATTTCGAGCTGTATGTTAGATCGAAAATATACTGACGAGTCATATTGATATAGGTTGTCTTTTACTATAAACGCAAGATGGGATTCCCAAGAATGTCTGATCGCGGCGTTGCCTCGCTTCATGTGAGTATAAACATCTCTGTCACTTGATCAACGACAAAAATGCTAACTACATTATTCCACTGTAACAGATTGGTGGTAAGGGTATCACCGTCACTACCAAGATTATCAGTGATTCCAATGACCAGCAGCATACTTTCCGTGTTCTGCAATGCCACTGCCGCATTGACAACTTGAGGATAAAGATCCATGACAGCCGCCACGATCTCTTGTACAAGACGGTGCATCCTCTTGTCACAACAATCGCTCGTCGTCAGCTTGCTAAGGCAGTTGAGGCTAAAGTCGTCGAGATGCTGCAGCGAGCAGACGGTCAGTTGACCAACCAACTGATCCGCATGCACGACGAGTCTTTCAACAAGGTCGAACAAGCGCGCACAGAAGCGGCTGCAGCTGAAGCTAGTCAAGACTCTGCTCCTGCTGTTGCAGGCACTGTGCCTACCACTACAGCAAGAACCTCAGCGAAGCAACGTCCTGGCGTGTTTGCTACCATGGTGGCTGTTATCAACAACAACTTGAAATCTGGTGCGCTGAACCGACGTGCAAAACAAGCCAATATGCAGCAACAACAGCAGCAGGAAGAAACGGAAAAAGGTATCTCCAGCAATAATGAACAAGGCAGCCGAGCAGCTGATCGGACCTCTTCCGGAGCCACTCCGATGACAGGTGGCACGCAGCAGCAGCAACAACCAGAACGTCCTTCTCCAGCTCAAAAGGTTTCTTCTGGTGGTGGCAGCAAACCACTGTATGAATCTGAAGACAAGGGATTCCATACTCCTGTTGGCGAGGAACCAGGTGTTGAAATTCGAGACACAGGACGAAATGCCGGAACTGCAGTACCTTGAATGATTTCCTTTAGCTTGTAGTTATTTTATGTAGTTACACTTTACTATCGTTGCTTATTTCACTGATTAAAACATAGTGTCTATTATTGCAGTATATATGCGCTGGAGTTTTCAGTTTTTTGATCAGTAGAAATTACTGTTGACATGTTGATTTATCATCAATGCTCTTGATTTGTAATCTGATCTTCCTCTAATTTCTAAAAATCGGCGGGAAATCTTGGGTCGCAGATTAAGGAGGAGGAACGAGAAAGATCGTGTGTCACAAAGAAGTTCAGGTACGCAATGAGCGGATGACAAATCAACAGGTATATAAATGCTGAACTGATAATGCTGAATTTTACTAGCTCAATTTTCCTTCTTCTTGTTTTTCCTGTTTCCATTCATAACCATGGCCCCATCTACTGCTGTCCCTCCTCAAGCCTGGAACGTCGAAAAGCCGACTGCGACTGGCCAAGGCAAAGAAAACGCACCTCTCCTCTTCCAACCCATCACCGTCAAGTCAGTTACCCTTAAGAACCGCATAGTTGTTGCTCCCATGTGCATGTAAGTTGATTATGGATTTACTTGCTGAATAATGAAACGTTTTGTATTAATGACGCGCGATATTATTATAGGTATTCTTGCCAGGACGGTTTCTTGAATGATTTCCATCTCGCACACTACTTTTCCTTTGCATTGAAGGGTGCTGGTATGGTTATTATTGAAGCTACTGCAGTCGAGCCTCAGGGCCGTATCTCGCCACACGATGCCGGTATCTGGAGCGACGACCACATTCCTTCCTTCAAGCGCGTTGCAGATATCATCCGCTCTCAAGGCTCAGTTCCTGCGTTGCAGATTGCTCACGCTGGTCGCAAGGCAAACATGGGTTCTCCTTTTGCTGGATACCGTCTTGTGCCTGAAGAAGAAGGCGGTTGGCCCAACGATATCCGCGGTCCTTCCGAAGCTCCATTCGACGATCTTCACGGCAAGCCTCACGCTTTGAGCAAAGAGGAGCTCAAGGAAATAGTTCAAAAGTGGGTTGACGCTGCTGTGCGCGCTGACAAGGCTGGTATCGAAGTACTTGAAATCCACAGTGCTCATGGGTAAGAGGAGTCTTCTTATAATGTCAAAAAATGAGATAAGATTATACAGAAATCTAACTATTTATGCATTTACATAGTTACTTGCTCCACAACTTCCTTTCTGGTAACTCCAACTTCCGCACTGATGAATATGGTGGTTCGCTCGAGAACCGTATGCGTTTCCCTCTCGAGGTTGTCCGCGCTGTACGTGCTGTCTGGCCTGAACACAAGCCCTTGTGGGTTCGTTTCTCTGCCACCGACTTTAAGGAACCCGACCAATTCGCAAAGGATCCCAACGGCTGGGACGTGTACCAAGCCATTGAATATGCAAAGGCTCTCAAGGAAATTGGTGTTGATGTGTGTGATTGCTCCAGCGGTGGTAACTTGACTGATGCCAAGTACCCCGTTGCTCCCGTAAGTAGTTTGTCATTGATATATTTCCCAATCTCTATATTTTTAACTGATTTATTCCTTTAGCACTTCCAAGTTCCTTTCGCTGAGGCTGTCAAGAAGGAGGCCCAGATTCCTACGGGAGCTGTAGGACTCATCACAGAACCAGTTGCTGCAGAGGAAATTCTCCAAGCTGGTCAAGCCGACTACGTTCTGCTCGCCCGCGAGTTCTTGCGTGACAGTGGTTGGGTTCTCCGTGCTGCCAAGGAATTGGGTCTTGAAGTCAAGTGGCCTGGCCAATACGAACGTGCCGATCAGGAGCGCTGGGCCAAGAAGCGCGCTGCCGAAAAGAAGTAAAATTCATAGACTATTAAAATTATTTTCTTCCAAAATATAATAGAATAGAAATACTCTGATTTTCAAAAGTGGAAAGCGGTTAGGAAAGTGATGGAAACAAGTGACATTTGGATATGTTGCATAATAACGCCATTTTCTCTTCTTTCTTTCTTTCTATCCGAAGTTTGCTCTTTCATATATGAAACGTCAACGATGGCAGATCTTCCAATCACTATAATATCTTCTGTGAGCCTATTTCTTCATCAATTCTTGATATGCCTCCCAAAGAATAGGACACGGTTCCGAAAGCTTGATGGTTCACAAACTCTTTCAATTACTCGCACCTGATGGGATGCAACGGGATGGGACAGACATCCCACTGAGCTGGGATGGAACAAGGCTCTTTGGGATAGGACGGTAACCCCGTCTCAGAGCTTGCCTTTTTGTTGAGTATAAAGAAAACTCCTCGCTTGCATACGTGAGCTAATGCCATCGATAGCTAAAGTCCCTTGAGGAGAACACGTTGTCCGTCTTGTAGGCGTATGTATACTTTTCTACGCCGAAAGAGCCCAGCTCAAATGTCTGCATCCCGAAAAGTAATGCGATGTCTGCCTGGTCAAGCTTTCACGACTTCAAAGCAACATTGATACAGACCACGGACGTAAAATATATCTAGAAGCGGAAGCATGTATAGAGAAAATACAAATACTTTTCATTCAGACGCAAACTGGTATTTGGCGTCAAAATTCGGAAAAACATTTTCGGACTCGCTCCGCAAGATTTCACATGTCAACAACGCAAAACCGCAGGATGCATTTATTTTAAACTAGAAAAATAGTCTACAGAGAGGCCAAGTACAAGGAACCGACAAGGGTGGAGCCGAGAACGACATAGCCGGTGGTGTATACGCCCTTAATGTCGATAAATTTGGTAGCATCCCAAACCTAGCGTGATTATCAGCGAAAGCACACTTTCCGGGAATATCCGCCGTTACATACCAAGTGTCTGATACCATTCAGGCAGTGGAAGACGAAGGGGAAAGCGATGGTGGTCTTGGCAGCAACCTTAACAGCTACGGGAGCAGCAGCAACACTAGATACCAAAGCAGCAGAATCAATAGAATAACCGAATGCAGGGGCGGCAAGGTATGCGAGAGCACCGAGGTAGAAGGCTAATAACTCTTATTAGGATCACAACAAAATATCACTCTCATCGTCCGTACTTACCACCGCCGACAGCAACACCAGTAATTCTGTGAGCAGCAGACATGTACCAGGTGATTTGAGGCTGGTAGATCGACAAGTGTGGGGAAATAGGGCGAACCTTGCGTTGTTGACGCAACAACTCGGATTCGGCGGCAGGCGATTGTTCCTGAGCAACACGCGAAACGTTAAAGTGTCTGTTGTTTTCATTCGTATTTATCGTTAAAACACGGTTGGTGACTGTATATAGCGAACAACTTGCCTGATACCAATGGGTGCGCCCATGGCACCCTTGAACACAGCAGTGCGAGTGGCTGGGTCTATGAATCAATAAGTCGAAATGCTCGATTGTCAACGTTCATGTTCTCTTCAAGGTAGTTTACTTTGTGCGACTGTCTTCAAGACTTGAGTGGCCAGCATATCGTCAAAGAGAGGGGGGTGGTGAAAGCAACGACGATATTCGCGAGTCCCGCGGCTCACAACCCACCTCCAGCTCCATTTGCTGATGTCATCATCCCATCATCCTAAAAGTCCGCCTTGAAGACGTGAGAAAAGACCAATCCCCCAAAAATCTACGTCTGTTTCCTCCCGTTTCCTCCTTTTACCTCTCGAATACTTTCTCCATTACCTCTCCATTACCTCTCTAACAACGTTTACGACTCATAATGAGCAACAAAGAAGCTGACCTTCCAAACTTTACCAACGCAAACACAAATTCAGGCGCAGTCATGAACGGAGATCCTCCGCAAGAAAAGATCAAACAGGAATCGACCAATGGCAACGCCGCAACTCCAGATCGACCTCAATCATCCAGTCAGGAAAGCAGCAATGCCAGTCAGATTCAAAAATTCCTTGCATCACCTATTCACTGCAAGCTCTTTGTGCAAAAGTTCAACAGTCCAACTGACTATGAGTACCGTAAAGCGGAGATTCTCTGGGCGCGAGAAACTAAAGCAGATCCTCCCGGCCTTGAATACTATGTTCACTATGTCGAGTTCAACAAGCGTCTCGATGAATGGGTGCCGTTTTCAAGACTTGATTTCACGAGAGAGATCGAGTTTCCCAAACCTGAACCAAAGAAATCCAAGGGCAGAGACAACACAGCGACTCCACCACCCTCCAAGCGACAGGGAAACAACACACCTTTGCGAGCTAGCACACCGCATGCCGGCCAAAAGAGAAAAGCAACCGAGGAACTTGATCGCGACAGTCGACGAAGTCGAGGAGCTACACCTTCACAAGAGGATAAAGAAAATGCACAAGTCGTGATCGGCGGCGAAGACGAAGATGGCGAAGTGACAGAAATGGTGGAAGAGCCGAATCCTCAAGAGACGTTCTCTAAGCAACAAGAAATCGAAAAATTACGAACGTCTGGATCGATGACTCAGTGTGTCAGCGAAATTGCGCGCGTCAAGAATCTCAACAAGATACAAATAGGCAAGCACGAAGTAGAGGCATGGTACTTCTCACCATACCCGCAAGAATATGCATACTGCGATACGTTATACATTTGCGAGTTTTGCCTCTCCTACTATGCGTCCCACAAACAGCTTGAACGACACAGAACACGCTGTCAACTGCAACACCCGCCCGGCAACGAAATTTATCGCCACGAAGAAGTGTCCTTCTTTGAAATCGACGGCCGTAAGCAAAAGACATGGTGCCGAAACCTTTGTTTACTCTCGAAACTTTTCCTCGACCACAAAACGCTGTACTATGACGTTGATCCTTTCTTGTTTTATTGCATGACAGTACGCGACGAACTTGGATGCCACTTGATTGGATATTTCTCAAAGGAGAAGGAGTCCAGCGAAAACTACAATGTTGCATGCATTCTGACGCTACCACAGTATCAAAGACTTGGTTATGGCAAACTGCTGATTCAATTCTCCTACGAACTATCGAAAGCAGAAGGACGAACAGGATCGCCAGAGAAGCCACTTTCTGACCTTGGATTGCTGTCTTATCGTGCCTATTGGACCGAAACCATCGTTGGTTACTTGCTATCGACACACGAAGAAGTGACAATCGAAGAGATCTCCCAAAAAACCTCTATTACTCCTCAAGATATCTTACACACACTGCAAAATATCGGCGCGTTAAAATATTACCGTGGACAACATATTATATGTTTAGGCGACAAAGTAGTTGAACAGTACGAGAACGGAAAGAAGAAACGACGGCGCGTGATTGTGCCTGAGAAACTGGATTGGAAACCAATCCAGTTTACTCCGGCGCAATTACGCTTTTTATAAGCATGCAATAAACCTTTTGTATATACCCTTTTTTTCTAAAGGAAAGAATTACGGCAGTAAAGTGGGGAAAGACACGAGGCACCACCATAGATTGTTGGCGGTGATTATACTGAAAGTCTAATTGTAATATGGAGCGTAGCTAGGGGACAAAAGATAGCGAATACTCCAAGCAATGCTGAAAGTTCGAACATTGATGCAGTATCACTTTGATAGTTATTTAGGTGCGCTTAAGAAGTCTGTGGTCAGAAATTCCTTTCTCCCGATCATCTCTTTCTTGCTATCTACGATTGATGGATTTGGATAAATATTCTTCATCAAGACCCTCGAATGGACAATGCATTTTTGCGTGATACTCAAAGAAACCAATCCATCTTACGCCACCACAAGGAACTGTGACAAAGCAGCGCCGCCAGCCCCTTTCTAAACAAGGGTTAGCAGGCCATAGTGTTCATGATCTCAGCTTTCTTCTTGGCAGTCTTTCTGTTCCACTCTGTATACGAGTATTCGCAACGCAAACCGCATCGTATAAGAATGATCTAGTTGTAAGAAATGAAGAGCAGTCGTTCTTTTCCTTTGTTCTGGCACTGTGAGTTTGAGTTACTCCTGTTAGTTTTTGATATGTACCGAGCAGTGTAGATCGCTCTATACTATCCTTTACCACAGAATTGTTGATATGTGGATCTCTACGATCAGACTGCTATTCATCTCGCAGACCATTTTCTGAACTTTTGTAATGCTTATCTTCGAGCAGGCTAGACTCTTCATCAAGCATTTAGTATTTATTTTCCATTTTCTTGGTTCACACGCTAAAGTTCTCTTTGACAGAACTTGCACTCTCACTGGAATTTATTCCCCACGGTATACTATATAGTTAGTTCTGACAACACTTTATATAACGGCAGCTGCTGTGAAATGTCACGTTTTCAGTAAGCTATCTACCACGAAGAGATGCAGGTTTGTCAAGCTATGTACTGATTGTGTGGTCGTACTCAATCGTGGGTACAACAGAGCTCATGAATTTTAAAAAGATAATTAGGTACCTAAAGTAGCGATCATGTTAGAAGGACACTTTTAGCTAAAGCAAACAACTTACTGGTCGACACGGATGCCCGTTTCTTTGCCCTTTTCTGCCAACCCAGCTGATACACCATCGCCCATGCGTTCAATGATCCTCTTCATAACACTTGCATGCTTGCAAGGATGAATTGAAGCGAGGTTCATATTCAAGTGCGGATGCGGATCAATTGTCACGGTCTTTTTCACATAGTCCTGGGCGACATCTTCAAATACTTTGTTGGATGACAAAGGTCGACGTTCCTGAAAGAGGATGTAAATACTCTGATATTGTAGGATGTAATCACAAAATGCATACCTCGTCGTACCCAAATAGCCACATCCGAGGAGTCTGATAATACTTGTCGTATGTAATGAATATATCGTACGTTCGCACTTGCAAAATCTTGTCACTGAAAAGCCTCACATTAGCATATTTGGTTCTACAGCATCCAACTTGGATTTCTTACTTTGACGATCCAGCAGCCTCCTTGGTATTCTGCATCGATGCAATAGCCTGCATAAATGAGTTGAGTGGGGGAGTCATGATTTGTTTACCGTCCTAGTGTCGGTGCTACTTACAGGATCATCTTCCTCCACAACTTGGTCGTCATCAATATCAGGTATGTCATCAATGTCTGGTATCTCCTCCGGTGGTGGGGGTGCTTGTTTATCATTATCCTCCAAATTCAACTCGCTGACGCGCTTGTTAATAGCTGCAGTGTCGTTTTCATCTTCATCGTCGTCATCAATAATCGTATGTGCAATTTCATCGATGGTCTGGGTGACTTCAGGCTGGAAAGTTAAACACACGTTCTCGATATTTCAAAAATAATCTCTATTAAACATTGTTACCTCTTGAGCTATGTGTATACATCCAGCCGTCCTCATCCTTTTCGTCGTTGCCGTCTGCTTCAACTTGTCGAGTTTCATCCGCATTATCAGTGTATTCCATTTGACTGCTGCGTCGAAGACATGGCACTAGAATGTACAATGTATTAGCATATACGTATCGCAATCTCCTTGAAAATATCAAGTTACCGTTTCGAGTCACCAGAAACTGCTTATCAGGAGGCAAGTAATCCCGTTGCTTCTCTGGAAGTCCGGACTCCCTTTTTACAAACCGGTTATATTTCCTAAATTCCATAATCTGAAAAAGCAAGTTTGTGCTTCTTACCATGACCAAGTAGGGCACTTGTAAACAAGAAAGTCCCCAGCTGCTACAAACTGAACAGACGATGAGTACGGTTGCTGCATGTTTCTGATCTCACCTGACTTACTTCCTCCGGTGTCAAGCAGCCAGTTTCTTTAAACTTGGAATCTTTCAAAACTGGTGCCAGGTACTCCCTGACAGAGTGAAATCTCGAATAAATATTGCTGTAGACGTCTTGGACAGACATGGTTTGCGGCGAAACAGAAAGCAAAGCAATCAAACCTGCATAAAACCACGTTTCAGCGTCAGCTGCGGTTTTGTGCTACCATATACCTGGTAATTGCACTGAAGAGCTTTTCCTGATCTACGATGGCTAGCTTCTATAGTAACGAGCACTTTGGGACGTATGAAAATGATTACTTGGTCCGTGATACTTCCCACGATTTCAGTATAATAATGTATGCTCCTCTAAGCACTCTGGAATGCCTTTACAAAATGCACTATGTTGCTCCGCTAGTGTTTCGACTGATTCGCACGGGTTCCGTCGAGTAGATCAAAACGCATTTCTTTTCTTCGTTTCGAAAGCTTTGCAATTTTCGTACATGTTAAAGAGTATACGTCCGTCGCCTTCTGCAGGTCTGGAATCATTTTCTCTTACGGATTGCCCTTTTCCCTGCAGTATTTGCAGTATAAAAACCATTATCATGTTACCAGAATCATTTTATATGTCTAGATGTCTGCAAGGCACTGTCTATCGCCGTGATCATGGTGGTCGTCATCCGTCATCTATGGTTTCGCGCTGACCACGATCGTCAGCCTTTCAAAAATCTGAATATTTTTAAACACTCTTCGTCGTGCACCTCTGGACTGTGGGGTTGTTGTGGGTGCTACTACTCAGTCGTAATCGCGAAAAGGTATTCACCGCCCACTTAACATCTCACTCCCAGAAAACTATGATTTATTGTCAATATCAAAAGAAAGTCTGGCTACGCCGTTACTTGTCTCGACAATAACATAGCTAGGACTTTCATTGTTCTTGTAACCACGCTTCTGCTCTTTTCCATCCGAGCTGAATTGGAGATCAGTTGAATGAAGCGCTTCAACGTGCGTCTTTCGACCTTTTACATCAAAAGAGCCCGTGTAGTTTGCAGGCTAAATAACAGAGTTGTAAGTAACTCTCCCGTTAGTATTACATGCATAGTAGTTACCCACCATTCGTACAGAGATAGGCGAATTTGAAGTCCTGAAGCGAGCAGTGACAACTGAAGACATTGTATCTACAGTGGCATTGAGCTCACCGTTGGAGGCTTCAATGTTGATCTTATCTTGGGCATGAATGTGATCTAGATTAACTTCGCCAGTGCTTGTAGTGATTTGGACGGACGGTGCTTTAACAACGGGTATACTGATACGACCGTTAATGGTCGCAACGTCCATTGTTGTCGCTGCTTGCACATTATTTGACGTGATCTTTCCGTTTGTCGTTTTTACATTCACTGCGTCGTTTAGTGAAATTATTTGTCCCACGTTAATTTCTGCATTGGATGTCTCCAAGGTAACCGTGGATCCTGCTTGGATAACGTCGCCCGTAATCACTTCATTCCTCGCACTGATGTGTATGGTGCTATTTTCGAGGGCTTCGATTTTACCGACTTGGATTTCGCCTTCCGTAGTCGTCATTGTTACAGATTTCAGGGCTCGTATGTAAGCATTAATGGTATTAATCGCTCCATTAACTGATTCCAATGATAATCGCTTGCCAGTCCAATCGTTTTTCACGTTAATTATAGAATCTTTCGTCTTCAAGTGCAGAATGTCGATGCTCGTATTTTTGACGATTTCCACTGGGGTACCTATCGTTTCCAGTACGAGGCTAGTGGCATTGTATGGCATATTTATATACATCTCAGCCCGAATGCATGTAAACCACGTCCAGGGATCAGTGCGAAAATGATATTCAAACGTGGTCTCAGTGCCTTGCTCCAGGTTGTAGTTTGCTCTTTCAAGCGATTTTTCTCGCGCGTGCACGGTCGTCTCAACACTGCCGATTCGATTCGGATCGTCGAGTTGCTGGATAACTATGCGACCGCCAGACAGGCGACCCGTTAGGGCGATTTTGAGATCCTGGGGGACATTAAAGGAAATTGGTACCGAGACGATATCATCTGGCCTGCATTCAATGTTTCTTGATGCGTATTCAATGTAAATTTTCGCTGAAAAGAGCAAGAGCAAGCATGTAATCAAAATAAACTTGCCGCGCCTACTAAGGAAAGGACAACACCAACAGCAACAACATAGAGGTAGACATATTCTTCTCCTTCTTTTTCGTTTAGCTGATATGACAGTAAGTGCTGATTCAGTGTGAGTTGTAGGTTCATGACGTGGTTGCTGTGATGACTGAGAGGATGAAAAGGATAGCGGTAATAATTCATGTTGTTCGTGTGGTTGTTGTTCTTCTTCTTGTTGTTGTTGTTCGAGTGCAATCGGTGGCGGTGGCTGCAGTGTTGACGGTACCGATGATGACGAGAGCGTTGGAGAATCTGATGGATGATTCGGAATAGGGACGTAACCGTTTCTTCCTCGCCTGGCAGGTTCGGCATTGGGTATATTCTCTGATCGTCGATGAAAAGATGTATAGAAAAACGATGGTAATGATCGGCTGGAACTTGCATTTGTAGGATGACTGATCTGTGTAGGTTTTGTACCTTCGATGTCGCTCAAGGTCGGTGCGGAAGGAGTATCGCTTGGCACTTCGGTGCCTACCGGGCTGTATGGCGGCGGCAGGTCTGATGGTTCAACAGTGAATATTTATGAAAGGACAGGATGATATTTTCGGTCAACAAACCATTGGCCTCGTTTTCCGCTTCATTTTTCATTTCTTCAGCATGGCGACGATGTGGAAGCATTGTCAAGTGGAAAAGAAGGAGAAAGGACCAATGTTCAGGAACCGAAAAAGCTCTCAGTTACCGTATCTTGGCAATCGCCGACTCAAAAAAATCCTTTCAGAAACAGTCGACCTTTTACGGTGCGGCAACCGCCCTCCATTGATTACCGATGTTACTACAGCAAACAATTAAGCATGTGGACATTAAATACTATGTACTGTACCGTTTGAAAGGATCAAATGCAGGATCTTTTGGGGAATCATTAATTTTGACATTGACAATACCAAATTCTTGACTAGCTTTTGAAGTCATGTTTACGCCTTTTTGTAGCAATGGTCGAATTGTCGATCATTGGCCTTATGTATGTCCGTAACGGACGTATCTTGATCCGCTGTGCCAAATTCATCTGTGGAATACGGAGTGCTAAGTTACTAGGTTGCCAAGTGCATATACTGAATGGAATTATCGTGATATTATTTAGAGGTTTTGAAGCCTTGAAGCGAGTAGACACAACCGGTCAGGAACTTTCTATCGTGGTATGAAGATGGCTCTGTTCGATGGTTAAGTTCTATTTCAGCGTCTTGAGCCTAAATATGTTCTGTTGTTGCTGTGGAATCTTAGAATACTTCTGCGACTGTACACATTGCCTTGCCTAAATGATGCTTGCTTTCTCATGAGTCTTTTTTTATTATTTCTTTTTTGCTTGTTTTCAATACAATACAGTTATAATAAGCGCAAACATTCACAGAAAAGAAGTGCAAAGTTTTTTTCATAAATGCGCAACCTAGAAAAATCCTCCATACGGTGCCATCTCCACAATGGCAAGATGATCGACGCTAACCCTTATTTGTATGCGCATTATGGTAAGACGATAGTTGGTAGTAGGGTAATATAGGGTTAAGGACCGTGCTGCTTGTCGTACCCAGTGCATTACTGTCTTTAATGACTAATGATGTTTGCAGGACAACTGCGGATCTTCACCGGGTTTCACAATGAGGCTGGTATGTACTGAATTTGTAATTCATTCATGGCATGGAATAAGACCGAGCACGGATAAATTGATTACTGGTTTATATACGTCACTGTAGATCACATACTGTTCCCACCAGGAGTATATATAAGAGCTACTGCATCCTCTGCTCGAAATCAGTGAAATATTAAAACAGCAAATATGACCAACACTGCTGAGCGCATTTTACGTTATTGGTGGCACTGGATTCACAGGAACACAACTGGTTCAAGACTTGCTCAAGACCAAAGTCCCTGTAACTTTGCCCTCGCGGTCTGTATCCAAAGCGCAGCAGCTCTTTCCAAGCACTGAAGAAAACTTGACCATCATTCAAGGCGACTACACCGACCTGGACTTGTTTGAAAAGACCATCGTGGGACACTCGCGTCTATTCTTCGTCGTCACTGACCTTGTGAATATGGTCCAGATCAAGACCGGTTTGGCTCAAAGAGCATACACAGCCGGTGTCAAGCAAATTGTCGACGTGTCTTCTCATCTTCTCAAGGCGGGGGCTTCCCTTGGCGAACGGCATCGACTGGAATGCAACATCGACTTGCGGCACATATGTAGCGCTCAGGCCATCACTTTTCATGAGCAACCAAATCAGGATCGAAGAACAAAGCATCCAAAATGCCAATGCTATCTTTGATACATTGGCGCCTACCGATCAACAAGTCTGGATTTCTCCGCAGGATATTGGTGCTCTCGCGGCTATCATATTACAGGAGTCAATCGAAAAACACGCAGATGCAGTCTATGAAATGATTCGCGATGCAGCAACTTCTGAGCAACGCGCAGAGTACCTCTCGGCAGCCTTGGGTCGCAAAATCAGTTACCAGCAGGTACCATCCACGGAAAAATAGCGTGTGCTCACTGAGCAACTTGGATTGCCTCATGTTATGGCATACGATCTCGTAAGCAGCATGAACGAAGAGTGTATGAAACCAACAATTGGTCTTCCTGTCTTGCTCGGACGGCAACCGGAGACCCTGGAACAATGGATCCACAGAAACAAGGCTGCGCTCAAGTAGATAGCAACAAATCAATAGGTGTTAGCAGCATGTTAAACCTTGCTGCTATGGTAATAAATTCTTGGATATAATTAACTTTCGTAATTGTATTTCTTGTCCCTGGTGTCGAGTTGAATTCATTCTTTGGGTGGCGGAAGGTCCCTGGATTCCATTTAAGGAAGAAGAGAAAATTTCTCTCGCTTGGATGCATAGTTTTATTCCTTTATGTTTCAAAATCTCGTGAAGAGTGGCCGGACACTCAAAAGTAAGACACTCGACGGCTTTCGCAAAGGATCAGTGTATTCAAAACAGCATCCAGATTACAGCATTGCAATCGCTCGGCGAATGATGGCATACGACACAACTCCAGCAGCATCAGAAGCAACTACGGCTGTCAGAACAGAGGAATCGGTGGCCTCCAAGACTCAAGAAATTGCAGCTAGCGAGACGTCAAGTACCTCGCCTCGACAGGAGCAGGCGAAAAAATTATCCATCGTGTCAAGGTGCTTAACCTGCCTATGCACGAAGTTGCAAACGTCAAAAAGTTGTTTACTTCACTTGGTCTCAAACGCCACAAGAAGGCACCTGCGTGGGATTATGCATTTTTAACATTTGATGTAAGTGTTAATTGAGTTACTTGTGATGAGGCAACCAGCTCATATTGGTTATTCGTAGACTGAAGAGGCTGCCAAAGAGGCCATGCAGAAGCTCAATGGCTTAGAGTTCAAGAAGCAAAAGCTCGCAACCGAATATTTCACCATTTCTGAAGAAGCGTATCGCAAACGTTTCCAGGGTAAAAAGAGGAGCGCAGAGGAAGCACAACAGGAAGACACACGACCACCAGCCGAGCGACTCGCCGATCAAGTAACGCCTTTGCACAGCATGCCATATGAGAAGCAGTTGCAAAAGAAGCACAAGATTGGATTGAAACATCTCACGACTTTGAAGCGAAAATTGTCGCAATTGACCGACCTTAGCGACGCCGCTAAAGCACAAATTGCATGGGCGTTCCAAAAGTAAGGGACTTAAGAGCACAAAGAGAAGATTGTATAGTTTTTGCTTACGAGAATTTAGGGGACCTGAGCTTCCATTCGAAGTTCTCGATCCTATTGCTTCGCCAGATATTTACGGATATCGAAGCAAGTGCGAGTTTACTATCGGCCGTAACCCTGACGGCGAGCGCACCGTTGGATTTTTGTTGGGATTGTATCGTCATGGTATCACTTCTGTGCTCAGTCCGGAAACTTGTTTGCACGTTCCGGATGTTTCGAAGAGAATTGCCAAAGCCATGGAGGACTATGTCAGAGCTTCAGAGTACGACGTGTACGATCGTGTTGATAAAGTTGGCGTATGGCGCACAATGATGGTCAAGGCGCAGCGAACAGAAGATAGTAAGTTAAGGTGAAATGTTCTCTAACGATGGACTGGTATCTGACGATGCTCGCAACATAGTTTTGATTTTGATCCAGCTCAAGTCTGCTGACCTTACTGATGAACAGCTTGCAGCAGAGAAGGAAAAGCTAGTTGCATACTGGACAAGCTTCAAGGATAAGCCAGAGCCAGAAAGGATTAACGTTACCACTCTTCTTTTGCAAGTATGGAACGGCGACTCGAATGGAGTAACAGACAAGGGCCAAACAGAAGTGCTCTTGGGTGATGGATACGTGTATGAAGAATTGCTCGGATGCCGGTAAGTTCGAGTGTTATTATTTTCTTCTTGACAACAATGTAATTGACTGATGAAACCTTTTCTGCAGCTTCCGGATATCGAGCAGCGCTTTCTTCCAAATCAACACTGCTGCAACCGAACTTCTTTACAAGAAGTGTGCTGAATGGTGCAACATCGATGCAAGCAAAAAGACCACTCTTTTGGACTTGTGCTGCGGTACCGGAACAATTGGTATCACGATGGCCAAGACTGTAGATCGAGTTGTTGGTATTGAAATGGTTCCCGACGCTATCGTTGATGCAAAGGCAAATGCAGAACTCAACAGTAAGTACAAATAGTCTCATATTGTTTAACTAATTTGTGGAAACGATTGACCGGTTATCTAGATGTCACAAATGTCAAATATTACGCTAGCAAAGTCGAAGAAAAGATCGATGTTGTCTCCAATGAAAGCAACGAAGATGTCGTTGCTGTGTTGGATCCACCAAGGTATGTCCTGTGATGACGATAAAGGAGGAAAAATTTTACTTAAAAAGAGAACTTTAGAAATGGAGTCCATAGCAGCGTTATTCGTGCTGTACGAGAGTCTCCTCAAATCCAACGCGTCGTCTTTATCAGTTGCGATGCTAATCAAGCCATGCAAAACTTTATTAGGTAAGATACAGATAAATATCAAGCCCATTGCCATATGTTGACCGATGCGTTGTAGTCTGTGTCGACCCACTTCTAACAGATTCCGAGGATTGCCATTTAAGCCTACACGCGCTGTATCTATTGATCTTTTCCCTCACACTGATCATTGTGAACTCATGATTGAATTTGTACGTATTAAGGAGTAAATAGTTGGTATTGCTTGGATTTCGGATAAAAAGACAAAATGGATGGCTTCTTGCATTCAAATCCTTTATATCTGTGAAACGCGATCCAACTTGATCCGTGCGCCCTTGAACCTCCACACAGAATGGAACCATAGTATAAAGCGATCAGTGACTCTGTGATCTCACCCACCTCACTGTACATAGACGCTAGTTTGCAACCTGCTGTTTCGTGACCATATTGCCAAGCATACTGGATACAAATGTCATATGATATAGGATACGCGAAAAAATGAAGATGCCATCAGAATGGATTGAAGTGAATCGTCTTATCACCATCACTGTCTAAACTGCTATAACTTTGCCTGATGATAAAAGATCAACACAAATGATTAGGACAGGCACAATTGATTCTGTTAACTGTCATGCATATGATTCATGGAATTCGGCGCCAAGAGACCAAGACATCCGCCCCGGATTGTGTAACAAAAAACTCTTTAAATAAGAGGTTCCACAGCACTTTCTGTGATTCAACTCATTTCTTCGTTCAACAACAATAATGCAATTTACCAAAGACTCGAAACAAGAAATTGAACAGCAACAATATGATTCCGAAGGTTAGATTTTTGCCGTTGACACATCCTTGAGTTATTCAGCAGCATCCTTATAAAATATATATCGCTCCGTGTAGATTTGCCGCCACCATACTCTCCTCCTGCATCAGAAGCGGTCGGCGACTTACCAACTGCCCCACGTTTAAGTGACATTAGACATGATGAAGACAAGAGCTCTTATCCGAGCCCGCCTCCGAATGCACCAGCGTATCAAGTTCCACGACCCCCAGCAGTTCCTGATGCATTGTCTGCGGGACCAGGAAGCAGCGTTGGTAATACGCCATACGAAAACGAACGGGAGAGAAGACGACGACGACGACGCAATCGATGCTGTGGGGCTTCGTCCTGCAAAATGGTTTGTTTGCTTCTTTTATAACTTATGTTGGGCAAGTGCATGTATTGATCCCTGAGAACAAGCCTGCATTTATCAATGACTGTCAGCGGAAGGATGGCAGATCGATACCGCCGCTAATTGAATTCCCTCAAGACTTGAGAGTTACTTTGAGAGGTCACATTGGTGGTGGACGCATTACTATCCAGCAGCACAGCGATCATGACAGGGCTGGCAGCATCGAGACAACAGTACAGGCAACTGATCGTATCTTAAACAAAACCACATACTGTGTAGATCTCGGCCACGAGACGATATTCGATATCAACTTTCCTAGTTCCTGGTTTCTTTCTTGGGGTGCGCGCGTTGAGATGACCATCAAAATGCCGTACCATGCCACTCGTCTGCTTGTCGACACATCCAACATGCCCGTTGAAATTGTCAGAGATACGATGATCGATGTAATCCATGTGAAGACCACAAACAACAGTATAAAGATTACTGATGACTGGGACGGCAAACGCATGGAATTGGAAACAACAAATTCATCAATCGAGGCAGATCGTGCCAGAATATATGCGGATGAAGCTGTCAAGTTTTCGACGACGAATGCGCAAATAAAGGTCGACAAGGTAATCATCTCCGAGCAAGGTACCCTGCAGCTCAAAACGACGAATGCCAAAATTGAAGGCAGAGAAGTACGCGCTGGAACATCAGTCAGACTGAATACAACAAATGCTACAATCGACGTTGCGTATATATCTGCACTCAATGGACCGGTACAAGTTCAAACTTCGAATGCAAAGATTGTATCTGAAGACATTCAAGCTGGATCAAAGATCGACTTGTTAACATCCAATGCAAGTATCAAGGCTACTTACCTCCGAGGTCCATGGATCGATGCAAAGACGTCAAACAGCAGCATTGGTCTCGGTAAAGTTCTGGTAGCAAACAGACTGATGGCCGAAACCTCGTTTGGTGAGCTCAATGCCAACATCGAAGCTTTGTCTCCCGACCTGAATGCTACTTTCAGCACAACATTCTCTAACGCCGACATTCACATGGTAAGACAATCACTTTTATTAGAATCGAGAGAGGGAGATATTCACCAGGTGATATCTTCCTTTTGTAGCCTATTGACTTCCAAGGCAGATTTGATGTGTCTGGCCAGGACACGGATATTGGTGTCTTGGATACAAATGAGCTCCAGTTCATAGTCAATGAGAAGAATCATAAGCAAGGCATCAAACGCAGTAATGGTCCGGGTGCCGTATTCATTAAAACAAGCAACAACCTTGCACAACTCACTTTTGATACTCCCTCTCATTATCGTCAATGATAACTCTTTGCCGTATACCTGTGTATGTAGATAGTCATATGTAATAGCGAAAATGGAATAGCAAAAAAAATTGATCTAATACATCATATCCAATATTTGGCGATGTGCAGATTGTACATGAGAAAGTATTGCCTGGGAGGATAATTGAGTGATTGATACCCTTCAAGAATGATCAACAGTAGTAATGTGCATTGCAGAAAGACTCCATGTCGATGGAGAGCATTTATTTCTTTCCTATGGACAGAAAATGCAAAAAGAAGGAAAAAGAAAATATCTAGGACTATGTATAGCTAAAGTTATGTACTAACCGCCTAGACGCAAATGTATACTTTTGTGTTTTCTCCGTTGCAGCGAGCTTTCCTTATGTCTTCATTGGAAGTATCATTTGTCTTACATTGCGACTGTGCCGATGATGGTTACACAATGCTCAGCATGGTTACTACGTAATACCTATTGCCGTGGTCCAAAGGAATCACTTCCTGGATGAATTGTCTGGTTTTTACAACAGGGTATAAGGAGAGTCCTCTTCAAGTGATGTATATAATACTTACAAGGAAATGGTTGCCGTAGAACACGAATGCTCCTTCGTATCAGTTGAATCCACAAGTGTAACCCATATTGTCACGCGTTCCAGCAGTTGCAATTGATTTCAGGACTTTACGTCAGCCCCTTCATCCGTGAGGTTTTTGTAATCAATGGGTGATATCTTTTATTGACGTTGCAAGTGTCGAAACACGCGTCTAATGCTCATCCATCAATGCCATTGATAATCGCCAAGATAATACCAAGTGTCTTGGGTGAGCTTGTGTAACAAGAACGGGATATTTAGCCCTTTTGGAGCTCTTGCTGCCCTCGATTGGTCCTTTTTTCGTCTCAAGTTTTACAATATGCTACCAAGTCGCCAGCATGCAGAGGGCATGAAGCCGCAGCCAGAAAACGATCAATTTGTTTGTGTTAAGATAAAAGGACTATGTCGCTTTTGTGACAAATGTTAATGGAGGAGATATGGATTTATCAGCAGATTTGCCACCACCTTACAGCCCTGCAGCTTCTGAAGCAGCAATGAATGATACACCTTCTGCGCCGTACCTGAGCGACATTGAAGGGGCAAAGTACGGTTCTGTAGATCAGAATCCAAACAGATCACCACAACAATCATCGTTTTTCTATCCTTTACCACACCCACGCCCAGAAAATGTATCAGATGTTCCATCTGTTAGTCCGGTAAGCAACGTTCATCTACGCATACCTGACTATTCCCCGAATGTATCGCCATCCTCGCCGACTTTTCCTTCTTCATCGGTACAGCAACAGCAACCACTAGCTCGCCAGCAGCCGCAACAGATCAAGTATCGACAGTGCCCGATGCACATCGAGTCTATATACAGCATCGCTCCGTCAGACCATACAAAAAGACGGCGCCGTATCCTCTGTGGCTGCAAGCTAATCTTCATTACATTCTTGCTTATAATCCTTTTATCCCAAGCCATCATTGGAGGAATCAACTGCAGCTCGGATGATATGGTCAAAGTACCACTTGACGTTGAATTTGCCCAAAATCTCAAGGTTTCGCTAAGAGGCGCGTTTACCAGTGGCCATATAACCATACAACCCGTCGAGGATCCAACGTTACCTGGCACAGTTGAGACAATTATACGAGCACCGAGAAGGGCGTTTGACAATGCTGTTCTACGTCTAGATCATGGTGTCGAGACATACTTCCAGTACCATTTTCCCACTGAGCCATGGTTCCGGCACTCATGTATCCACTTGGAGATGAATATTAAAATGCCACTCAACGCCACCAGTCTCTCAGTGGACGCTACGGAATTGTATATAGATAATCTCGAGAAAATGGACATTGATACCCTAGACCTCAAAACAACAAATAATGTTATCAATATCGCCAAAGGCTGGAACGGCAGGCAGCTGTTTCTGGAAACGACGAATGGGAGGATCAACACGGCTGGCACCAAAGTCCAAGCGCTGGACTCTGTAAAGTTCATAACGAAAAACAGCAATATTCTAGTCGGCACAGTAGAAGCGATTGGAAATAATGGCATTGTGCACCTCAAAACAGAAAATGGGAAAATAGCGGGCAACAAGATCCAAGCAGTAGCCACAGTTACGCTGGAAACAACCAACAGCGAGATTAATGTGGAACAAGTAGTTTCACTAAAAGATGCAGTTTACGCGACAACGACGAACGGAAAGATCACATCGCGCAACATGCAAGCAGCAACGGTGTTGGATGTATCGACCACAAACAATGCTATCAGCATAAACTCCATCGCAGCGCCATCTTTACATGTCAAGACAAGTAACAGTCGAATTGAATTGGATCGTATTCAAGCTCAGGATGAGGTGAACGTTGAGACATCAAATAGTCGACTTCGCGCCACGGTAGACCGCATCTGGCCAGGTGTGTTTGCTCGTTTCAAGACTACAAACTCTCCCATCAGTGTTCCAATGGTACGTAAATCCATCGAGCTGTTTCACGATTATTTTCGATTCAGGGCATTTACAGCTTATGTAATTTACCTAGCCTCTCTATTTCACCGGTCAATTTGACGTAGTGGGTCAAGATACGCAAGTTAAGACCCTTGATACCGATGATATCCAGTTTGCGATTGCTACAAGGAAGCACAAAAAAGGCTTCAAAGGTAGTCAAGGGCCTGGATTTGTCGCTGTAGAAACGAGTAATTCCCCAGCCAAACTCGTATTTGACTCCTAAAAACGTTACAGTACATAATCTAAAAGTTGTTCACAGGCATAAAACGTAACCCGCAATCCGAAATCCATAGTCGATTGTTGAAGACTTGCAGCAAAAATTGGCCCGTTTCATGTCGGCGATTGCCAAGATTCGTGTATCTGAGAGTTTCAAATGTTGAAGAGCTTCTTTTTCATTCGACGATGCTTCCATATCGTTGCCATGCTGAGGAAATGAAGAATGAGGCGAAAAAACAAACCCAATGGTTTGTTGACCGAAAATATTATCTTCCTCCTTCATATATATATATATCACCGTTGAAGCATCAGACCTGCCACCGCCCAGCAGCTCAGTAGGCACCGAGGCACTGAGTGAGACACCCTCTACTCCAAGGTTAAGCGATATTGAGGGTGCAAAGCCCACACCGGATGATAATGCTACGGGCGCAAGCTCCAGTCGATCAGCACCATCCTTTTTATCCTTCTTCTGATCGACGTTTAGAGGATGTACGCGATGTAGAACCTTTAAGCGGAGGAAGGAATAGCTATGTCCTAATTTACAACTCTCGTCGACTACACCATCAGTATGACCACCATCACCATCCTCACCAACGTCATCAGTACAGCCACCACCACCAATTGCACTCGAACAAGAAGAACAAACGTGAAGAAATTGAATTATAACCGCCATCCTTTTCATCACCTCAGTCACCACAGCAAGAAGATACAGCTCACACGGAATCATTACTCGCAGCGTCGTCAGATAAACGGGAAAGGAGGAAAAGAAGTAACGGCGTAACCAAACTTTCATTTGATGTGAATAAATCATAAGTCCTGTGCATTTATACTTTGTATCGAACGTACTATCCATATAAATTTTATGCGACCATGAACTTGGTGTTAATTACCAGGAAATTGAATATCGCTGAGGAGGTTCGAGACCGCTTTTAACTCTATATCTAAAACACATACTACAATCCATGGCAAAGCATTCCCAACGGCGATTCGCTGCCTTAGCGCTGTGTATAGCCTTGGGTCTATTGTACCTGCTCTTCAGGCGCAGAGACAGTAGCGACCGAGATCAAAAGGACGATTCTACGGAAGCACCGACATCACAATCAACGCTGGATACCGACGTGATTGCTGTCGAATTCCCGGACCCATTTGCACTTCATCGCCCCACGTCCGACGAGAAATTCATCACATACCTTCCACACTCTGGCTTCCACAACCAACGCATAGAACTTGAAAATGCATTCCTCCTTGCATCCTACCTCAATCGCACGCTTCTTCTTCCATCCGTCTTTCTGGGTAACCCGGCCATGCCGTGGCTGAGGTTCGAAAAGATGTACGATCGACTATTGTTGCAAACAAAGCGTGGTCTTGAACACTGTCCACAAATTGAACCAGATGCACCGTTGCCAGCCGAATGCCTCAATTATTTTCGTTGGACAGCCGTGCCCTGGACATTTTTTTACGATTTATCAACGATTCAACAACATATCAACATCGTATTTCGGCACGATTTGAGTTGGGAATGGATTCAAGACACCTTCAACGTCAAACCAAAGGACATCTACTTTATGAAAGACATGTCGCCGTACGACTTCCGCGTATACGACAAGCCCGATTCGCCAACTCCCTTGGGCAAGTTTGTAAACCGACTCGACCTAGCAACGCTCGAAGCGATCGAGGAACGCGTTCTGCATTTTGGATCTGTTTTTGGAACATATCGAGTGCTGGCACAAACGGAACAACATGCAGAGTTACTCAGAATGCTACGCTCACAAATGATTTTCCGGAATCCAACCCTGATGGAGACGGCATCCCGGATAGTGAGCCAGCTAGGCGGCGTGGGCAATTTTGTAGGCCTGCATATCCGCGTCGGTGATGGTTTGTTTAAAGTTCGCGCGAGCATTCACATCGACGATATGTATCACAACCTTGTGGACAACTTCACCGATCTGACAGTCGATCAAGTTGCTTACTATGAAGACTACAAGCATGATCAAGACAGACAAGAGAACAACGAATACGAAGTACGGCAGCTGCGCGATTTCAAACCTTTCGAAGGGGAATTGGATAAACCTATACAAGTCAACCATCCTCCTCAGGAAGTTTTGGCAAAGCATCTCGGCCAGGAACCGCCGGAAAGGCTCAGCCGCTCTTGTCAGAAACCACGGGACAGTGTCACAGGACGGTTCTCAAAAACGGTCATCTACATTGCGACAGATGCACCCTCTCCACGTACCAACCCTCTTTTGCGCAAGATATACACGACGTTCCCTTGCGTTTTCGACTTGTCCGATTTCTCAAATGACTTGCATGATCTCAAACGTATCCAGGTGACGGAGGAGAAAGTGAAACTGGAGTCATATCTCATTCCGATGGTCGATGCTGTCATTGCTGCGCAGGGACACACATTCTACGGAACCCCTGGAAGTACATTCAGCAGCTACATTGAGCGCCAACTCCACCCTGTCTACACTGGCAAGGAGATCAAGGTTATGGGCACCGGACGAAATCTGTAAAAAATGCCCGCTAATCCCTTTGACTGTCTGAAAAACTGAAATGGTAGATCGATCGAAAAAAAATGAGTGTTCTTATAAGATAACGTTGCACCAAACAAAAAAAAGGACTCACTCTCTTTCTATGTTTCATCTTTCCTGATTGATAACCTCTTTTACTCTCGTTTCGTTTCCAACAACATTGAGCTCCTTTGCGCGCCTTAATAAGCGTCCCCGCGATACAGCGGACGACGTCGATACTCACCCATCGAAACAATCAAAGCAACATACAACAATTGAAGCTCTCACTCAATGCCCAGCATGTCTTCAGTCCCTGTACAAGCCAACAACACTTCCTTGCGGTTATACTGTATGTCAGCGTTGCGTATCATATATGAATATTTGCCCTTCACCCGACTGTCAACGGACACACACTATAGTCTCCTCCACCAACGTCACCATTGAAAAGATTCAGGCGATCGCAAGTCAGGGCGATCTCAGTCACCATTGGGACCAGCTCAATCAACTGCTCGAGTGCGCCGTTTGTTGCTGTCGGTTCAACAAAGCGGCAACTACGGCTTGTGGTCATACCTTTTGTCACTCTTGTCTGGAGCGCTCAATGGATCACTTAGCAGCTTGTCCAGTATGTCGCTCGCCTGTCGATTGGATCCCGCCACCGACGCAGTTATTATGCAATTTAATTGTAGATCTGTTTGATGACGTTGGAACAAGCGATCAATTGGATGACATTGATGACAATCATGTGCCTATTCTTATTGGAGCGCTGGCATTTCCTCAAGTGCGGTGTTTTATTCATATATTCGAGCCTCGGTATCGGCTTATGCTTCGACGTGTCATGCAATCGAGGCGCCGACGATTTGCTGTGTGTCTTGCGAAAAGGAGGCATGAAAACTCGCCTGGGTTTCACGAATATGGCACAATGCTCGAATTGACGCAGGTTAAGACATTATCTGATGGTCGCTCTATTGTGGAAGCTGTTGGATCTTACCGATTCCGGGTTGTGCAGCATTCTATGCTCGATGGATACCACGTTGGAGAGTTGGAATGCATAGATGACGTTGATGGCGAAACCGAGCAGGCTCGAGAACGAGAGCAAATTCTTCAAGCAAGTGCCTCTCGCGCGAGGGGATCCCAGCAACAGACCCTCGAT
>KK100085.1:6151-18517 GCA_000611695.1 Rhizomucor miehei CAU432 | reverse complement strand
TGCATCGGCAATCGTGGGCTGCTCAGGCTCACCCGCAGACACAAATGGCTCGATCCCCTTGGCTACATATGCACGTTCAAGGTCTATCGGCGGCACGTCCAAAGCCTATGCAACAGCGACCAAGCCAGACATCTATTCCACCAGCCGCTACCTCTCAAACACCCTCTCCTCCACTTGCCATTAATCGACAAGAACAAACAACAGACGATCTTTTGAATGTTTTGGCATCATTCGTAAACAATATGCGTTGTATAACGATGACAACAACAAGCGGCAGCTCTGATCGATTTGCTCAATGGCTCCAAGCGCTTGGTGAACCGCCGTCCATTTCTGGTCCTCAAAGGAACAAAATCTCGTTTATCTGGTGGGTTGCCAACATGATGCCATTGGACGATCAAGAAAAAGTCAAGCTATTGGCTATGCGTTTTTTACGAGACCGTGTGCTTACACTCGTTGGCTACATGGATCGTTTAAAAGACCAATGGTCCTACTGGTTGCGATCCAACGCTGAAGGTAGAGCCTCTGGTAATGCGTCAACTCCACCATCATGCTGCATTTCATGATCCTTCCCTCTCCCTTTCTCCTGAGACCCCTTTTCTATCCCTGTGTAATTTATTCTAAGCATATCATGTCATCCCACTCTTTCTCTTCTCTCTCAGTCAAACATCTTGTCATAACATTATGTAAATCTATCACCAAGTACGGACACTACATTGGTGTCGTATAGCCTTAACAGTGTTATGATAACTAGCAAAAATTTTTAGCAATTCTTTGAAACAAGAAAGCGCCGGTCTATTGTCAATACATCAAATTTATAAAGTTTAGTGAAATACGAGTGGCGCATTTTTAAGGGCTTTGAACTATAGACTTATTTCTTGCCATTTTGTTATTCCTCGTTAACTTTGGATGATTGCTTCTTCTCCTTCTTTTCCTCGTTTTCCTTATTCACTTCCTTTTCCTTGCTTTCCTCGCTACTCTGTTTGGTGGCCTTGTTGCCTTCTTCTTCTTCTTCTTCCTGTTCCACGCCCTCCTCGTCATTTGATTCCTCTTGAGCTTCCTCTTGTTCACCTCGCTTTCCAAATTGTCCTTGGACCACTTGAGCAGATGCTTCTGTGCCAGACAAGCCCGCCGATCCATGTTCCTTGATTTTGTCGACATTGGCTACTGCAGCTGTTAACTTTTCTTCTTGTTTCATGGGATTCGCCAGCAGGACAGCCTCTTGTTGGTTAGAAAGACCGTTAGCTGACGGATCGCCGACTGGAGCAGCTTGAATGCATGCGATAGTAGAAGCGAGAGTTGCAAAGAAAGCAAAGGATACGCGCATGATTAAGCTGATTTAGGATTGATGTACTCTGCAAGTATAATGAAACCTGTGAATATGGTTTTATCAGTATTTATACTTGACATTTAACTTTACCATATTTTTCTATGTCCTTACACTCAGGAGCATATGTCACTTTATGAGGCATTGCAAAGTAATCCATTTATCCCCTTCGGTGACAGCATAAATTAAAAAATCTCTTCATTTTTTTCAGGATAGCAGTAATGATACCTAAAAAGTAAAATCAGACCGGGGTGAAATGTGTCGTTTCCATGCAAGATTTTGTGTGTTGTGCCGTGCCATCTATTATCACACATTCCTCTTAGAAGCCCTTGCTTAATTCTTTTGGCGTGCAAAAGTGGCATCTGAGCTCATGGCCTCTGTGAAATTAAAGGCATTATTGCAGCACCAGCACATATCTGTATGAAAGTCTGCCCACACATGTTATCAGTACTATCAGTAAAAATTTTTGTCATGTATCATCAATTACAGAAATATGAAGATGAGGGAATACTACACACGACTCGAGCATAGGCAGCTTTCATGCCATTTGAGCAAGCAACTAATAATAATGCTCACCTACTACTGTCACTTTGCATTTCAAAAATAACGACAAGAGCTACCCAGACTTTCCCACTACATGTGCCTTGTGTACTTGATGTCTATACTTGATGATGGTATTATTGAGATGAACCATTGTCCTTAATACAACGTACTCAATACTATGCATATACACAGTGATTGTTTATTTCAACTCTGCAAACACAAACATCGGGTCTACCATATTTGTATTCCAAACACATTTTGTTACAGAGGAATAGAATTACATCAAGTTTACTAACTGTAAAGAGAAAATGATCGTCTTTTTGCAAAGTATCACACTTTTAGCGTAAAGTCTTGCATGTCATATTATTTCTGGCGCCGAATACACAAGGATGCATAAAGTTCTAGTTAGAAGTTTCTTTCTTCTCTCTTTTCAATTGAGTAAAGAGATGGACGTTTCGGGATGGTGAAACTTGAACTTGATCCCCTGGTGGTGGTGGTGGTGGTGGTGGTGGTGCTGCTGCTGTTGCTGGAACTCCACCGGTCCTAGAGGATGTTCGTCGTTTGTTGCTCCTCCTAGTATGCGCAATTTTCGGAACTTTGACATGCAGCACGAGCCTTCGCCGCCCTTCAAGGATTTCTGATGTCGGTACAAGGCATCCATTCTTGCAAATGATCGAGAACAGACTTTACAAACAAATGGTCGTTCTCCGGTATGCAGCTTTTGATGCCGTTTCAAGTCATGTAATCGTCGAAATCGATTCCCACATGTTTCACACTATATAGCAAAGTGGCGCGGATATTAGGTTACTAACTGATTTGAACCAGGGGAAGAAGAAATTCTATGGCTATGCTCTTGATCAAATACCTTGTATGGCCTAGAATCTGAATGTATCAACATATGGGACTTTAAGTTGTGCATGCGACTAAATGTTTGCCCGCATAAACTGCACACAAAAGGTTTCTTCTTGATGTCGTTCTTCTTTGATACCAATTCCAGGATAACTTGCTGATTTATGTTTTTTGTGGGTTGAGTATCTAGCACATATCTTGTGCTCCGCACGCGGCGTTTTTATATATGCTATAGATCTCACGAGATATAGGTGTGCCAGAATAGGGATTTTGCTCAACATTTATTCTTGGCTGCTTGGAATGTGGCTCTGCTAAGCTCTAGGCTCAAAATTGGCATTACCTCCCCATTGAATATATAAAAAGGATATCGAATATTTTTCTGCTCAGCCTTCTCAATGGAGTACCTTGGTATGTTTCCGAGGTACCAAGAAAGTTTTTGCCACCTATAGTCGCCGAACCAATACAGTAATATCTGGTCGTGCAACACTGGGGCGAATGACGGCACCGGGACCTTGTCATCGTTTTTTCTAAAAGGGTAAATAAGGAGAGAAATAAAATTATCTATATAATACGGTTGAGGCAACAAGATGGAACGTACAAATGCACGGGGATGGGCTTGTTTACAGCTTTAAATGGATGCTGTTCCTATTGTTGCTCTTCAATTCATTCATAACAATTTCCTGTGTTACAAGAAAACTATTTTTGTCCTACCTCTATTTTTGTACATTGGATCTTCAAAATCCTTTTCAAACGGGGGGTAAAACTAGCAAAGCAACTTTTCTTTCTCCATTCCTTACTAAGTTCTCTTTTTTTTAATTCTCCCATTGAATTCCCCCCTTCCAATCTCTTTTCTCTAATACTCATGGATTCACGAGGACTCAAGCGCAAACGCAGCACAGTCAAGAAAACAGTGCGCTTCTTGAATGAATCCCCACAAATTATTTACACTTACTCGTCTACCGAATACAACCGAGGCGCCCCACCCACGCTGTATAAGCTGAACCCAGTGATACCCAAGTTGTCTCTCGATATCCCCGAGTTTGACCCGGACTCTGGCAGTAACAGCAGTAGTCCAGAAACGCCTGGTGATGACGACGAGTGTCCGTTCACCTCCAACATCCACAACAAAAAGCTTCGCCCTAAACTTTCCATCGATACAAGCATGTGTGCCGGCCCACTTTTCTTCACCAAACTGTCGACGAACCACAGACGTCCACAAACAGAAGAGGAAAGCGAGTACCTGGTACCCATGTCTGCTGTTTAATACCCAACAACTCCTCAACAACCAAAATCAACCAACCAATCCAACTTTACTACGATTTTCTTCTTTTCGCTTCACTATCTCCTGTCCACCAAAGACTTTTCTTTTTTTGTATACATAGTTTTCTGCTTTATTTCCTTTGCGTATTTTATTTACTCTAGATATACAGAATAAAAAGGTTTGGTCTTCTTGTCATTTAGTGATTTAATCCTATTACTCCTGTTACCCAGCCACAGGCCATCTTGAATACTGTTGTCGAGCCGTGCTGTTTTGAGAATCTCAGGGCAACAAGACTAGAGTTCGGTGACCGAACTTCGAATTCTATTGTAAATATTGCCATTCCGTCCTTTTTTTGGCTCCGTGTGACAACCGGATGATGCTGGTCTCCAGTGCGTTGCTGCTGCTGCTGCTGTTGTTGTTGTTGTTGTTGTTGTTGTTGTTGTAGTTTTGTGCGTGCAAAAAATGAAGTCGTCATGGAGGATGTGAGGTGTGATATAAGAGGCATTGAGAGCCGTTTCAGTCGATGCGGTTCCTTGTCGCCAGTGCTGCTGCCAAGCTCGCTCGCAGATGTCGTCGTCGCGGATGTAGCCGTGGAATGCGTACTATTGTGGCTCGTGCGCCGCCGGACGTTGCTTGATGGTGGTGGACCTTGGTGCCCATTCTCTTTTGCTTGCTTCTGTTGGAATTCTTTCTTTGGCGTGTCGCGCAACGTCAAAACACAAACGAGTCGCGTAGGTGTTTCTTGGAAATAAGTGACTCCCATGAGCTGGCAGGTCTGCTTGACGAGAGCAATAATGTTTCCTTTATCATTAGCCGCTAAATGTCCTCGCTGTTGCTGATGCTGATGCGACTCTGTATGCTCAATGGAAACTACACTTGAAAGCGAGGAGGTGGATGTGCTATCGGATGAAGACAGAGAAGGCGGGTCTGATCCGCGTCTAACTGGCCGACCGAGGTGGAAATAGTAAACTTGATCCTTTGTGAATCGCTGCAAAAAGCTCAATTTTTTATCGTTGCCGCCGCCATTGTTGCCCTTGAACCGAAGATTGAGGGGTGAGCGAATACTTAGACTTTCCCATCGTTCAGCCGATCGCATTCCTAGTTTACGCGCTCTAGCCTTGATAGACTGCAGTAGCTTTGACCGCAAAACCTCGATGGTCTGATGCTGGTAGTGATAATGATGCTGGTGAAAGATGATGATGATGATGTTGGTGCTGATGCTGCTGACTGTTTGTCGTGTTTGTCGAATTGTGCTGCGTGGGCGTTGCTGTGAAGTATGTCGACGGGTTTATCGGGTGATAGATAAGCGTCCGTTTAACCTCGTTCTCGACCTGTTGACTACGTTCCAGATCCTTCATAAACTGACGCCTTGCACGACGCTCCCGTTCTGCTCGATCGGCACTGCTGATTTGAGCCTGGTCGTCGTCGCCAACAACCTCATCGTAAGCAGTTTTCGGTACGTTTGCAAAGGGGCACGGTAGCTTGCCGAAATTCGTCAGCCACGGATCATCCTTGAGTGCCTGCCGTACAGTCATTCGTTTTCGTCTGTCGGTTTGCAAGCATTTTCGAATTGTTGTTTGCAGTTCGGGACTTAGTGAGTCTGGCATGGGATAGTTGCAACTGCATACAGCCTTTTTGAGTTCGCCGACGGCTAAAAGAAGATGATAATATGTTAATGAATTGTGAAATATGTATAGAATGCCCAACTGCCCACGGATGATACGAAATACTTGCTGTGTGCATGAGAGAATGGCTCAAAGCCCGCTGTCATTCTAAATAAGGCAATCCCGAGACACCAACAATCCACTTCAGGTCCAAAGTATTTCTGACCAGTGATGATTTCCGGACTATAGTACAGCATAGATCCTATCATGGTTATAGTGTATTAGACATGTTTTTAATCCATCCGATGCATATAGAAGGCAAAGCTTGAAATTGGCTTACCGCATATGTTTTCAAACGTTGTAATCCAAACCGGTTCCCAAGTCCGAAATCGGCAAGTTTGACAGTGCCATCCGGCGTAATCAGGATATTGGGAGTCTATATTAAAGTTTTGTTATTGTGGATGACTCACATAAACAGCTGAGGATTGGGGGCAATCCTTTGCATGCATACTTTAAGGTCACGATGAACAACCCAGCGATTGTGACAGAAGTAGACTGCTGAAACCAGTTGCCGGAAGAGTTGACGCGCCTCGTCCTCGGCCAATGCGCCACCTTTGCGATTCAGGTACTCGTCTAAGTTCATCCCTGGAATATACTCCATTACCAGGAACAAGGAGTCGCATGTTTCATATGTTTCGTAAAGTTTGACAATGTTTTCGTGATCCAACATCTCCATCAAATAGACTTCACGAACCAAACGTGACATGACTCTGTAGTCGTGCGCCTGCTTGTCTATGACCTATAGAGGAAATGGGAAATAGAGAAAGTTTTATTATAACGCCGCATAAACTTGGACACACAAAAGAGAGAGAGGATGTGTGTGTGTTGCGTATGTATACGTGTTTGAGGCGCCATCCTTCTCCTCCTCCTCCTCTTCCTCTTCCTCTTCCTCGTCGTCTTTTACCTGCAGCTTGCACACAGCCCCTCTCCCCCTTTCCCCTCCTTTAGTACCTTGACAGCCACTTGTTTGCCCGTCTCCACATGTTGAGCAAGTACCACTCGACTGAATTTGCCGTTTCCAAGCGACCCGACAAATTTGTAAAGCCCGATGCCGCACAACAGAATATCCTGGTTACCGTCAGGTACAGTGCACGAAGAGGTTGAAAATGGAGTCGTAGTGGCGCCATTTGGCTGTGACTCGGATTGACCGGATTTTGGCTGTGGATGTGCTGTCCCGCGTCTGAACGAAAGGCTAAGGCTCTTTACTGGCATATAGGGATAAAGGGTGAAAAAAAAGTAGGGAAAAGAGATAGGAAGAAGGAAAGAAGGAAGTCATCAATTGAGACCAATGGAGGTTATTCCCTCCATCCTTACCCCTAGTTGCATCATTTTGGGGGAGGAGGGGGGGCAAACAACAAAGAAAACCATGCTGGATGAAACTCGCCTGCACCTCCTTTCTGCATATCGGATGATCCACGTGTCGTATGCACTCCCTGGGGAAACGGGTGGCACTACATACACCGGATGCTATCCCACTTTGGTCCGCGAGACTAACAGTCCCTTTTGTGTTTGATGGACGCACACACACGCACACACACACACACACACACACACACGTAAACACATAATCAAATCGTGTAATGTTTGTGCTTCATGCGCTCAGATCAATTTCATCTTTTTGAGCTTGCAAAGGTGTGACAAGGGCAGCAGTGATCCTAATTCTTGTACCTCTCTCTTTCTCTTTTCCTCTCTCTCTCCTTTCTTTTCTTTGCACTCTTCGTTACTTTTCCTTTGTTTTACCTCATATGCTCTCTTTTTTTTTCTCACAAGAAGTCATCCATGCATATGCATATGCATATGCATTACATCAGGCGTCGTGACAGAACGTGGCAAAAGGGCGGTCTGAATGCAAATGGGTTTATTACATTGCCAAAGCAAGAGCGGCGACGGCAGCACCACCAGCAACGGCGAATATCTGAGTGGTCAATTGCATGCCAGCGCTTTCATCGGAAGACTGAGCAGCCTGGCTTGCAGAGGAACTAGCGGAACCATTGGCCTTGGAGCTGCCAGTGGCAACGGCAGCGGACTTGGAGGCGGCAGCAACGTTGGTGGAAGCACCGTTGGCTATATCAAGGAAGAAACCAAAGAAGAATTCGGTCGTTAAGTTTTCAGTCGTCCAAAACAATTCACTTCCTTTTTTTTGCTTTCGAGTTGTACTTACAGGCTAAGGAGTAAGGCCTGGCAGTGCCGTTACCGGCAAAGTTGAAAACGCCAGAGTAGGCCCAGGTGTTGGAGGAGGACTGTCCAATACGGATCCAGTATTTGCCAGAGGCAAAGTCGTTCAAGGGGTGGATCTAATGCAATTGTCAGATGATTCTTCATTCCTCTACCTCCGAGAAATCTGCAGTTCTTTTTTCCATACATCTCTTTCTCTCTGTCACACACACACGCATAATTTATATACACTTACGTCGTAGCTATCAGCAGAGCAGGCAATAGGAGTGTCAGGGTTCGTCACGTAGGCAACCATGCTGGAGGAGGGAAGAAATTGCGCAAATAAATAACAATGATCAACGATAAACAGCGTAAATATCTGCACATGCAATCCTTACTTGGAGTTACTGGCATTTCCGTTCATCAATTGAATCTCACACTTCAAATTGGCTTCCTTGCTAGTATGCTTCCACGTGATGTTACCATGGCCACCGGCTTGCTAAACGGGGATCAAGGCAATTCTGTCAATCTCTTATACAGATAAAGGAGAATCCACCTCCAGGGTGGAAAAGATACGTACCCAGGTGCTATCTGCCCAGGGAGTAATGACCTATGGATTCAATTGATCAATTGCAGTCCATTTTTCCGTCATAAATTAGCAAGCAAGAACATACAGTGATGTCGGCAGCAGCGTTTGCTGCAGCTGCAACTACGGCGAAGGCGGTCAAAAGGAATGACTTCATGGCGTCGAGATTAAGGAGAAGGGGAATATGCGTCTAGTAGTACTAGTAGTAATAAATGAAAGGGTGGGGTGGAAGAGCAAGAGAAAAGTTAGGAATTCCTTGATCGATAAGTTTATATATATGTATCCAACAGACTGTCTTATTGGGGACGGTAGGGTGACACGAGCGGGTTTAGCGGGGTGAAAAAGAAGAGCAAAACAAGTGTTATGACACGTTTTTTCTGGACAGAAACGTTTTCCCATCTAAAAAGCCAGGAAGGATTGTAGGTACAATCATACAGAAAGATGGGCTAATATCTGATTCTGATCCCTTTCCGGTGAGATCATTGCCATACACTGATCAATTGAGACCCGCAGCAATGCAGCTTGATCGATACGATAACTTTTATGTCCCTATCTCATATGTTGAGCAGCCAATGTTTCACCAAGCTGCAGCTCCAGCATACCTTGCTCGAGATTGAGCATAGAAATTGTTTGCCAACCACGCTGTCCAGGAAACCCACTTGTGTTTCGTACGACATGAATTTAAACTGTTGAGCGGAGATGTTTAGCAGGGTCTGGTTGAGTAGAATGCGCGTCAGTTATTTAGCTTGAGTTGACCCCTTTTTGACATTTATTCCTTTACCTCTTCACATCCAAACGCCTTGAAAAATGCACAAGTATCGTCGTGTAAAATCCATTCTATCCAGCACTCGTTATTTTGAGGTTCTTTTTCGTTCTCAGGAAAGGACAATAGAGGCCCTTGTCTGCTCCGAAACGTCTGTACAACCTCGTCCTCCGATATTAATGCCTTGCAAAAGTCGCAAGTCCAATGGTCTGAAAAAGCATCCTCGCACTCTTTTACCCGTCGGACTGGCTGCAAGCACGCTTTATCTATTTCATATTAGGGAGTGAATGCCGCTTTGACCCGAAATTGATGGCTTACGAGCTTCGAACACTAGCAAATTGCCCAAATTCTTGATCTTGTGCATCCCCTTATCATTTTTACTTGACAGTAACGGATGAACGCTTGTACGAGAGTGAACCTCCCATCCAACGACATATACTTCATCTTGCCACTGATCTCGATCATCGATGTCACCAAAGGAAGTAATTTGCCGAAAGTCGTTGCTGACAAGTAATGCCTTCAAGGTTGAGACTAACTTTACTTGTCAAGACCGGCACTATGCGCTAATGGAGCTAGCCTCTCCTTACCATTGAAGATTTCAGTGTTGCTTACGTCGCTTCCGTTGACGTACCAAATCGGTCCTTTGACGCTCTTATGCAATGAAGACGTGCAAAGACCAGTCATAAGCACATAGTGGCCTGGCCGTAACGTCCGTGCACTGTGTCCAAGGTTTTCCCAAAACGTAATGTCTGTCTTTCCTGTAATTTTTGTGAGTCTTCTTGCGCTCCATGATACCGCACCACGTGGGCGTACCGGTATTGTCGCATACGCGCATGGCATATCTGTCCATTTTCTTTCCAGTTCCGTCTCGATCAAAAGGATTCTAGGTTTGAACTTTAGCTTCACTTGCGACTCACATTTTTACATCCACTCTGCCTACATTGCTAGCAAGTGCCACCACCCGACAAAAAATTGTGAGATTCAGCATCCTCGGTTCGATGTTATCAATATATATCCTATCAGGATAATTTGCGCAGTCCAAAAAACCCTGATGTAGATATTAATGGGAATGCACGTTAAATTCGTTTGGGGAAATTTAACTCGATATACAGTACCTCTTCATCACGTTCAGCTATGCTGACTCTTCCTGGCTTTTCCCATTGGCTTAAAGATAGCGAGTCGTTGGCTTCGCTCTCAGAACGATTGAGGGGTATACTTCGGGCATCTGACTTTGCACACCGTGCTTCATGTGCTTCCTTTCCAGACATGTAAAAGAGTACAGTATCATTGGTATATTCAAAGATGATGTCTGAACGAGAATTCTGACTGTCTGTTGTGTATGGTGGGAATCCAGGGTTGTAAAGACCAATGTAGTCGCCACGTTCGAACATGCTTGCAAAATGCGTCTGCTCGTCATACAATGATAACACAGCTGGCTCGTTGTCGCAAGTCATATCGACTACAAAGATATCTGTTCGTCGGATCCTTGGGTGCAAGTCTGAATTGTCACATAGGATGTCTTGATTGGAGACCTGATTTGCTGTTACATGAATCTCCTTTTCCACGTGAATAATCTTCGATCCCAATATTAGTCAATATGTTGGTATCGATTGTGACTAACTCTTGTTCTACCTTGAGCCATAGTTTGTATATTCGTCGTCGATGAGCATTTTTCATTCTTATAGGGGCTGAAAGAACTCGCAAGCAATCGCAAAATTCAGATTGTATAAATTCCTTGTCTTCCCGGCTCAAAACAAAAAGAAGAATGGGTGTTGGAGGTACCAATGCAATCCGCGAGCTTCGAGGCAAAGTTTCGTTGTTGTACTCAGTACCGACAGGCGTGTTGAGTTTTGGTCGACAAAGGAAGCGTATCTTACGATCCTGTATTTCATTTGATAAGTCTTCCTTACCATACACTGAAATGAATGATCATGTCATACTTTGAGCAGTGGTTGTTTCATGTTTCTGCGCGTGGTAGAGACCCAAGGATTGAATTTCGGATGCAAAAGCATGTCCAACTTTTTGAATGATTCGCTATCTTTTAAAGTCACTCGATAAACATTTGAGCCAGGCATCAGATGCCATTCATCCACGGTAGCTTCTACTGGCATGGAATGTTTTGCGTGGTAGACTGACGAGACAGTGGCAAATTCCTGGATTTCGGCTACATCCGCGTGAAATGTACGCTCCCACTGTAAATTGCAAGTATTTCTATGAGCTTTTCCAAAAGAACTGGTCTAGATATTGACCATACCTCGATTTCCAGTTCTCCAAGTACAATGGATTCTGTCAGACCTGCTGAGTATTGTGATAAAAGCCGTGCAAACCTTACAGCTACCCAAGACCTTGTTCCTTGTCTTAGTATTATGTGAAAAGGACCAGCTCTTCAAGTCGTTCTTACCAGGGAATCTGCGTTGACCGATTCCACTGCCGTTTCTGCGGGTTACATTTCGCCTTATTGTAGAAAATGAGCTGCAGAGTTTCCTTTAGACGATCGACGGCATCGCAAAACTCCATTCCTAAGTGTCAAAAAGAAGGCAAAGGCGCGTACAAACGCGTCGCGTTCTGTACTTGTCTTTCTCCGCAAACTTCCAAACAAGTATATGCACTATTCACAAAGATGTACATACAAACGGGAAAAGGTCATATTTGTCTTGCAAAAGAGCAGTCTATTAGACTTGATGATGCATTTACTTTTTCTATGCTATTAAGTGCCATTTGGTTCACATTGGAAGGAGCCAACGAATATATCCAGGGACCACCACGAGGAGGCGGCACTACTAGTCCCCATAAAGCATTGGATGATATATGGGATAGTCGATCAAGCAAACAAACAATAAACCAGCATCAGTTGATCTTCACACGCGTGGTCTTGTTTGAGCTTGAAACAGCTTGCAGGGGTTTGCATGGAGACTAGTGGCTCCACAAACATGCAAGCGCGTGAACAAGGCCCCTACGCCTATGCCCACCCTTTTTCTTCATCTGTAGTTCCCTAATACTACAGACCCGGATGAAAAAGACCCGTTGAAGTGCCGGGACTGAGCCGGTCCAGACAGCAGCACACTCGCAGAGCAGGAGGCAAAGTACCCAGATCAACAACTTCCGAAGATTTGCTGAAGATACGCTGTCTACCGTAGTCGACAGCAGGATCCACCACTTGAAACAGTGCCTAGATAGTTCCGTTGAGGACTACCCAGTAACAGGAGCTCCGGTGATCTTTCA